>WTSP01015259.1:47672-109888 GCA_025331215.1 Actenoides lindsayi | reverse complement strand
ATGAGGTCACTCCTCAGTCTCCTCCAAGCTAAAGAGACCCAGCTCCCTCAGCCTTTCCTCATAAGGGAGATGTTCCACTCCCTTCATCATCTTTGTGGATCTGTGCTGGACTCTGTCAAGCAGTTCCCCATCCTTCTTGAACTGAGGGACCCATTACTTCTGTCCTCTCTAAACATGTAAGAAATTCTAAAAGTTCTGACTTACTGCTAAATGAGTTTTCAGACATGTTTTACTCTGGCACTTCAGCTACTCCATGCACAGGTATGACCCAGCTGCTCAGGCAATGGGGATGCATTCCCAAGATGTACTTTCAAATGAGGAAGCATAGTCAGAAAATCAAGGGAGAAACTTTCAGGATACTGTGATATGGCTAGAGTAATAAATCACTTACAGTGAAAAAAAATTAAATCCACACTTTGCAGGCTGAAATTAGAAGCATAAGGGAAAAATTTAAATCCACAGCTACAGAAGTTACTGACAGTTTTACTTGCTACTGTTTGAGTATCTTCAGAAGTGACTATCAAGTCTGATTTTGTCATGACATTTGAGAAGTCCCACAAGGAATAGTTCTGACAAACTGTCAGAGCCCTGAACACCCTCAATTCCAGTTGGAGTACTACAGGTGCTAAGCACCAGAGCATGCAAAAGTAGCACTAAAGGGTTTATGTGACTTATTTTCTTCATTGCATTGTAATCTTTGTTGCGGGTTCAGATATATTAAAAAATATAAACTAACATCTACTAAAGGCTGTAGAAGACAGTGTGAAACTACTTTTTGAACTATTATATGAATGACTCATTCACATCTACTTGGAATACACAGCCTGAGATGATAGAAATAGATCCCAAGAGGTATCAGGTCACTATGCTGTGTACCAAAAAGCTGCATTCTTATCTCCATTCACACTTAGCATCACAATTAGATTTTGTAATCAGTAAACTCAGTATCTTTTAAACTTTCTCTGATATTGTAGATTTTTCTCTCTGTTTCCCATCCAATTTAACAGCGTCTTCTAGAAGACAGTAAGAATAAACGTTATCATTTTTCTTTGGAAAGCAAAACAAAACAATTCTCCTACTCTTTGAACAGTATTTTTTAGATACATAAATGTAACTAAACAATAAGAAAACCAGAGAACTTACATTATTCTGATACAGAGCTGATTTGTCATCGTCTTGAATTCCTCTGAGGTACAAGATGACCTGCACGTAATATAACAGCCTGAAACCCTGTGCTGTTTTATAATATTTATAATTAAAGAAATATTTAACCGTTTCATAGGATATGACAAATCAGCCTTTTACATTTATTTGTGATCTCCTCTACAAAACAGAGTATGACAAGTCCGAAGCCAATAATTTAGCTTAATTTGCTTGATTCATTCACTGTGTCTTTCACTTTCAAGACATAATTTCAAATCTAGCCCAGACCAAACTGACAGAAAATCTTTGTGATCTGAGTCATAGGAAAGGTCACAGTTAAAGAATTTCCTAAGCTTTATTCTGATTTTAACCACAGCAGCACATAGTGTGGAATAACTAACAGAGCCACAACACCTACAGCCAAGAAATCCCCTAGTATTATACTTGATCTTCCTATGAAACACAGTATTACTGACGGGGATCCTAAAGATCTTCTAATGAACGAAAAACATGCAGCTCCACTACAGACACAAGCCTGCTTGTTCTCAGATGCCTTTTCCGCCGGCCAGGTGACAACTGGATGGGGTTAGACATTTCTCGTCTGCTGTTTCTCATGGATTCTGGAGGCCCTCATGTACTTAACTTGTGACATTACCACCGGCATCTGGGGAGCTGACCTTTTCAAGCCAGAATGGCTGGCAGCTGTGACACAGGTTACATCTCTTCAGTGCAAAGCCTGTGACAGTCACTTGACCCTCCTTAGCACTAAGCGAACACATTGTCTGAGTGCAGAAAGGCAAAAATGAAGCCTCTTTGCTTTACGGGTTCCTCACCCTATATACACTGAGCCGTTTATCTTTGCCTGTGTGCCCCATATACAGTCATCTTTATGTACCTGTGGGGGCTGTAAGGAGCTTATTTATTATTTGTTTTCATTTAATGATCTCCGTCATGCTCCCCTAGGAATACCCATACACACTATGCAAATCATATTAAGCCCCTGGCAATAGTGAGAATGCCTTGAGCAGTTATATCTGGCACATTAGCTCTTTGAAAGTAGGCAACTTGGTTACTGAACTAAGTCCTCCCTTTCACTTCCTCCCCAGCCACATTCATTTGCTGATAGTGTCATTTCCCTCCCTGACTTACAGTCTTTTCTAGGAACTAGTTAGGGCTTGCTCCAGGCTCTCCTTCCCGCTAACTGTGGCACAGAGGCCTGTGTTTACAAATAGTGGTTTGTGAACCCCCTAACTCTCCAGAAAGCAGGCTGTTCTGCACACTACGAGATCACAATGTCACACCAGGAGAAGAAAAGCAAATCAAGCACTTTTCTAGCAACTATCTTTAATTTAGGCAATGACTTTGACTGGATGATATGATCATTGTATGATCAAATATCTAAGGCAAGATGGTGAAAGAAGAGGACAACAAATAGTTAATGATTATTAATAGAGTATCCATAATACAGAGAGAAGGTGTGAGAATTGACAAGGATTCCATCTCTTTAACCACAGCATTGAAGAAACTTAGGGACAGTGGATAGACCCTGAGACTTAGAAATGTGTGTTTCTTTGCAATGACTTCTAAACCTTTGTCAATTCACTTAGACTTTCTAAATCACATTGTCATCTGTGATACAGAGATAAAAGTCACAAGTTACCACTGTAGAAATCAGGGAGGTCTGAATTTCAAACAAAACCATGATCCAGTAAGAAACACTGCTTTTGATAAGGGAAAAATGTGATGTTTCTCACAACCCTTGCCATGAGCTTTATAGCACCCAGAGTGTGACAGCCTTGCTACAAGTCAGGTATAACAATTCAAACAGCACTTTCACACGCGTTACTTTGAAAATATTTACTACATTTCAACTTATCCTTCACTATCCTTATCCCTGTCTCTTTTTAGCTCTCTGCATTGCTGCTTTGCTATTCGAGTCCACATGATCTGTACTTTGATTAATTAATTTATTCTGATTAACTCCTTTTTCATTTTTCCATATTCTTCTTCCTTGATTTTTCTTCCCTTATCTGCTTGTCAGTCCTTTCTTTGGATCTCTTCCTATTTCTACTCTCAAGTAATTGTTTTCCTTTTCATCTCTGCTTTTTCCATTTATTATCTTCATATATGGAAAAATACACACTAATACCTCCAGGGAAAATAATCCACAATGCAGACACTCAGTGAGAGAGAGAGGAGATCCAAAGAAGCTGCAGTGCTGAAAGAGATCTAGCAAAGACAGCAAACTGAAGATTAGATACGGTTTTGCAAGAACACAGCTACAGAAAAGGCTAATGAAATCTTGTCAACATATGCAGAGGCATCACCTTGTATTACAGACCAGAAAGATTTAAATTGGCCTTATAGGGGTTTATTGTTAGTTCATATGGAAGACTGCATTAAGTTGTATGCAGTATGTTGCTTTAGAAATACACCTGTCTATCCAGGTATTTATATATAGACGGTATCACCAATGTTCACTACAGAATCCACAATAACCTTAAAGGGAATTCAAAGAGGATCAACCGAAAAACAAGAAGAAGCTGAAAGGACAACTGTAAAATATGATGGAAAATGTTGAATAGCACTCTTAGTTTGGTCAGGAAAGGCTTAAAGAGCTTGCAAAAACCAGTGGCAAATAGAAAATGTCTTCTTATCAAGGAGGGAGAAAGGCATTTTCATACCATGCACAAAGAGATAAAATGAAACCAGGATAATCTGGGTTAAATTAATGAGAAACTTGAGGTTGTGGAAGAGTCTCTCAGGTGAGAGGCTTGTAAGAGCTATCGCCTGGGACTTTAATGGCAAGATACAGATCTTGATTATTTTCTTTTAAATTGTCTCCAACCATGTGCTGAGATGCTACGCTTCGAGAAGTGTTTCTATTAGAAACAGTAACTTCTAGTTTAACTTGCATGCAGATACTAGAATCTCTCTAAAATATTTAAGTCAACAAGCACCTCATTTCAGTTACCTTCTTCCACATTCACAGAAATCAACACAGGATAAAAACATGGAAGCTATCTTCCATTCAGCAGCAGTAATCTTGTCAAAGATGCATATTCAACCTCGGAATATAATGAGCTTTATCTGCTACTTGGCCATGCTGTAAGTCAGTGTTAATAAAAACATACTATAAATAATTAACAATAATTTAAATATTCATATGCTGTTGGGGGCAAGGCCTTTCATCAGACAGTTGAAGATACATTAGTGAACCACGATATATTTCAACAAAGGTTAACTTTGTCCTAAAAATACTGCCCTAGTGAATAGAGTTGTAAGATAGCAGAATGGCCACCAGACAGTTTGCTAATACAAAAATAAAATAATCTTACTTTAAAGACTACAATTTCAGAAGTGGTTGATTTATACAAGCAGGCTTTAAAAAATACTGGAAGCATTCATTTCATTTGAGTAATTATGATATTATGCATTTATATATATACACACACACACATTTATTTTTTTAAAAAGCATTCTTTTTTATTTATTTATTTATTAATTAATTTTTCTTTTTTATTTTTTACCCAGGAAAGTGGTTTTTCTTCCACAGCATTGGAGCTGTCACCTCAAATGGTCACTTGAAGGTAGAATTGCTCCTGAGCCAAATGATACTCTCTATAGCTGTATTTCCCCCAGGTGACTTTAGGAGCTACGATTTCCTTTTCTGCAAGTGTTCAGATATGTAGCTTTACCCCTGGAGCTTGAACAGAAAGCCGGTATTGAATGTATGCTCTCCTACCCATATGCACATGTAAGTTGACATTAACATGATCCATACCCACACAGTGATAAAACTAAACAAAAGAGTCATAGTCTAAATATAGAAGTGATGCTGGAAAAAGCTCTATGAATCTCCCTTTGCATGTAATCTTACCAAGAGACTCCTCTGCCCGTGTGAGTATGCAATACTGGCACTGAACTGGATTCAGTGGTGCTATTAACCCCCTACAATAACAATGCAATATGAAAACACTCCTAAGTGCTTTGAAAAAAACAATGAGCTAATAGTTAATTTAAAAAAATTAATCTGAAGGAAGATTTTATAAATGTGAAAAGTCAGTGTTCCAATAACATTGTTAGTTCATTTGCATTTCTCATCTGTAATATTGACAACTCAAGCTCTTCTCGTTAAATGAACAGCCTGCTGCCTTTCAGTTAATGTTAAATTTATTTACTAAAGACAGACTTAGCAGTTAGAGAAAGGAGGCATGGTTAGCCAGGCCACCCTCTGATACCACTGAATACTTGGCTTTTGCAAAAAGAAAAAACAAAAACAACAAAAAAAGAAATAGACAACCAAACTCTGTTGCTGAAACAAATCATTTCATATACTGAAAAAAAATACTTTCTTCACAATACAGTTGGAGAGGATGAGCAGCAGTAAGTGTAATCAGGCTTCCAACAAGGAAATTAATCACAAATGTCATCTCTAACTGATTTGGTATGAGTGGTCCAGGATAGTTCAGCAACACTACTTCAACACTCTGCATCTGACAGCTGTGTATTCATGTCCTAGTCCTGCATATGAGGACTTGGGGCCAAATTAGGAAGTCTGAAATTCTCAGTTCATTTCAGGAGGGACTTTATTCACTTTTTTATAGTGGTGCCACAGTTTATCCGTTGGATGTTTTCAAAACAAAGGACTTCTGCTAAGCTTTTCAAAACAGCTCATATCAGGAAGCTTAGGGTTTGCTTCTCCCCCACATTTTTTTTTTCATTGATAAGACCCCAAGTGCTATGATCTTCTGCACAGAAAACAAAGCATTGTTCTTACAGTTCATTTGCAATTGTGCAACATGGACAAAGTGCATTCAAAGTGTCCTTGAAAAACTGGGTCCTTTTTTTTTGCCATTATTCTGTGAGCAAACCAACAGAGGAGCTCCTACAGAGCAAGCAGAAAGATGCTTCACTGTAGAACAGCTGTCTCCATTCACGTGTACCTGGGCTCATCCCGACAACTTGGCATTTTGTACATACAAACACTGAGACTAGGGACATCAGTTCCTATCAAGGAACTGGAGACAAATCTTTCCCCTCCTTTCATTCTTGTTCATACATTTCTGCTTATACTATTTGTTCTGAATGAATACGCAGGTAAGCAACAACTTCACAAAGGAACAACACACCAACTAGCAAGTTTTGCACTTACTTCCTAATCCTTATTCTGTTTCCCATTCTGTGCAATAAGTGTGCATGGATTCTGTATTTGGAGCTAACTCTCAGTCTATGGTTTGGACAAAGGAAAAAGAGATAAAGTCCAGATTTCATTCCTGAGTTTGCTTCACTAGTGGGTAAAGTACTGTCTGTCTCAAACAGCCCACCCATGTAACAGGAATAATTAAACTGAGAAAGTTGAATTTGTAAAGTGTTTTGAGATCCCTGAATGAACAACATTAAGAAAATGAAAAAAAGTGCGCTACTGGGCAGTGAAAAGTCTCAGCTAAATGGATACAGGAATGTAACTCTTGTATCAAAAACAAGAGCACCAAAGGAGGATCCTGTTACTTCTGGTTACAGGATACTTGATAACAGCTTTTGCTGGAAGGTCACAGCTATCCCGACAGGCTTGCTTTTGACTTAACTAGTTTTTCAAAAGTAGTTGGGTTCACTTTTTAAAATCAGGTAAGGAGTATTTCCAAGTTCATCTCCTGAACCTGTGACACACCCTTAAGTCACCTACCTGGTATTCAAAACCCCTGTTGTGTGCCCTACTGTAATTACCAGGCAGCCACTGCCTCAGGATAAATCTAATAGACTTTTTGGAACACTCAGATTAAAACTTACCTATCAACTCACTGCAGTGCTTTAGCTCTCCCTAAATCTGTACTTTGGAGACAATTTATGACCAGGAATTGCATTTTGCAAAAATGATTAAAGTTACCAAACATCCATAAAAAGTTGCAGTTGTAGATATAATTTTTTTGAAAGTCTGTTTAATTTATGAGAGGTGGAAGGTTTATTGTCATTCAGAGTCCACAGTGATGCAGCAATTTAACATTCTGCTGAAGCTGTACACAGCTGCTGTCTCATTTATGATTTTTTACATGTTTTAAAATTGCCATGTTTGTAACTGGAGGCATCTGCACATTGGGAAAGGGGGAGGGAGAAAACAGACTCCCCTTACTGTTCCTTACCCTACTGTTAAAATGCGAAGCAGGTCATGTTCCTTCTAACAATATTGTGAACTATGCAGCGAGCTTCAGCGCTTACTCTAAATACAGTGTCCCTCTCTCCTCTCCACCCCTACCCCACCCCCCCAGAGTTCTGCAGTACAATAAAATTAAACACATATGTAAACACCCCTGGCACCAGTCCAGCGCTGGAGATCCTACCTTCTGCAAGGACAACAAACTGCCATATTAACATAAATGGGAGTGTTTCAGTCTGCCCGTTCTCAGCAATGGGAGGCTCTGTCTGATGACACAAGCCAGTGACCTGCATGCACATCCATAAAGCAGGGTCTTTTAGCCTTGCAGTAAGTTTAAGATTGTTTTTCTAACAGAAGACGTTCTCTCATTCTGCCCTGCCTAAGTGTTCTTACCCACATTACAGGCAGCAGAGGAAGGGAAGGTTTCCATCATCAACTTACAGCCAATTGCCCATCATTTCAAAAAAGCAGATGAAGGGCTTCTCTGGATGTTAAATCTACTTTGTGATGACAGTTTTTCTGTGCAGGGGGAACTGCAAGCTTCCTAAGAGGACAACTGCCTCTTTAAGGGCTACAATATAGCATCAGAAACCTTACACAATTCGAATTACATTTCTTTCAGTCATTCTGACAGTCTTCCTCATGGCTTAAGAGTTCTTCCCCTTAGATCACGTCCTGTTTTCTTCTTCTAGATCTCTCATCACTTCCCTCTCAGTCCACTTCCATCCACATATGTACACTTTGAAGCCTGTCAGATGGAGGCACTCCAACAGTCTTAACACAGGATCAGAGAATGGTTGAGGCTGGAAGAGACTTCTGGAGGTCACCTGGTCCAATCTCCCTGCTCAAGCAGGGCCACCTAGAACTGGTTGCCCAGCCCCATGTTCAGGCAGCTTTTGGATATACCAAGAATGGAGACTCCATGGTTTCCCTGGGCACTCTGCATCAGTCACTCTCACAGTAAGAGCCTCTTGCGTTTCAGTTTGTGCCCATTGCTTCCTGTCCTGTCAATTGCCATCACTGAAAACAGCCTAGCCCCATCATCACATCCTCCCTTCAGAACCCTACACATTGGTAAGATGCCCCCCAGCATCTACAGCTTAAAGTCTCTGCGTCAGTTATCAGGTAAAAAGTAATACTTGTGCTGTTCATTGGCACAAACTGCTTGGTGTGAACAGGCAACCCAGTATCATATCAGGTAAGCGAGTGTCATCTTTCTATGTCTAGAGCTGTGTGTATCAAAATGCTAAGAAGCTCTTAACATTGCTTAAAGTTCAAGCTTTTGATTCTGCATGCAGGTCAGTTTCTTTCCCATGGTGCAGCAAGATCACCCTGACTCTTCAAAAAACTTTGACAGAGACATGGAGAGTTTTGATTAAACAGCAGTTAAAGTTACCAACACCGTGTTAAAGACAGACAACAACAGCTCATACTGAGTCAGTGTAAATGCTGGACATTGAAAATGTGTAAATGGCCATTTGGAATATGGTTATTTACTACCTATTGCTTGATAAGATTTTCTCTCATTTGCAAATTGAGCCAGTTGTAGTCATGAGATTGGACATAAGATATCTTGATCACCATTCCAAGTCCTTCCAGCTGTTCCCCATACAGTTTGCAGCTTGTTAGCTATTGAGGTTCAGACAAGCATCATCACTGCTATGTGCTCATCAAAACCGAACCACTGAGATTTCCAAGGTCATACTAATGCATCACACAGATCTCCAAGCTGAGAGGTGTGCAACAGAGTAGAAGGATGCCTCATCTATTTGCCTATCCTGATATTATCAATAATTCCTTTATCTTACTTTGTGTTAGTTCATGTTTTCATTTTACCAAGCTAGACTTTTGTTTATAAATTAAAACTAATTAAAGACATTTTGATTTATCCCTGTAAGAAATCCAGTCTCTTCCCCTTCAGCATTACAATTTTCCAGCTTAATTGAATTCTACACTGTGTTTATGATGTAATTTTAAGAATCCCTAAAAACAAACTCAAAAGGCTCTTTTCATTACTTCTGAATTTCTTTCACAACAGGCAGTCTTTTATCTATGGAGAAGGCTGGAGTTCCTGTCAATTGCAATAAAATCCAAACGATGCTTAATAACTGGAGTGAAGTCAAAAGGAGCCACAACAATGAGGAATTAGAGATTAGCAGCGGTAATCATGGACTAATTGAAACAATAACCTATTAACTGGTGTCTTGGTGGTCCTTGCAGGCACAGGAAGCTATACGTACCTGAAGCTGGCATTACTAAACATATAGACCTGTCCCTCTTAATGAAATCCTTTTATTGTCAGGAAGAGACCTCACACTTTCCCCTTCTGTGAGAATATAAAATGCTAATCCCTGACATTTAGTTAATTTTCATAATCAGGAGCACATTTCATGCTAAAGAACTACAAATGACCTATTTTTAAAGTAACATAACCGTTTAGCTCTGCAGCTTTATCATTAATAGCCACAGAGATGTAAGTTCTTGCTCTGTAAGCACATTATTTTGTTGTCTGAGTTTGTTTCCATTATAGGTAGTTACTATATCATTACAACATGGCATGTTTAAGTAATTACATCAAAATTAATAAAGTGAACATTAACATGTCAGCTTCAGCAAAGCAGCTACAGGGAGTGTTCAGAAAGGTCATCCCTTTTGAGGATATGGTACTTTTTGGACATGGTGATCTTAGAGGTCTTTTCAAATCATGACAGTTCTGTGGTAAGCAACACTATCAGTCCTTTACAGCTTATAGCATGGGCAACTTGGTGTATGAGGGAAGCTGTTACCCTTGTAGAGCGTCCACTGCAATGCAGGGAGTACTTTTGCCACTTGACAGAAACTGAGCAACTGCCCTTCTTTCATTCCTCAAGAAAGGAGGAGGCAGATGTTTGATGAATAGATACAGCAAGTGACCTTAGCCATGTTGCAATCCATAGACAAAAAATTCACTGCAGAACTCCACCTACCTGTGCAAAATATGTACATGTTCGCTAATGCATCTAATACTGAAAATGAAAGACCTTGCAGAATTTAACCCTTCAAAAAGAAACAATCCTTCAAAACAAAAAGTGTGGGAAATCATTAATGTTTACCTCAATAATTCTAGGAAGGGACTGAGCATCAGCACAAGATGTCCTGCAGAATATCTGTGCCAGAGTTGAAAGGTTAGCAGCCTAAAATCTGTAGACCAGAGCAGTATACGATGTAAATGTTGTCCATCATAAAAATCAATGGTTCTTTTGCTAAGTGGTCAATATTTATTTAGCTTTAGCAATGTTTAATTCAATGCATCAATTAAATATAGTGTAATGTCTGATTTGGTCCCAAGCTACTGTTTCTGTTTGTCGTTACCTCATCTGTTTGATATCACTCATGTCTTTAAGTCTCTGCTCTTTTGTCCCCTTGCATAACTCAAGGACAGAAGTAATTGACGTGAAACTTTTAAAAATTAATTTCACCGCATATGCCACTAACAGAGAGTGCAAGTCCTCAGCATCATTTATAACTTCATGGTGATTGGCCCTGACAAAATAATACCTTAAAAACTCACGAAAGTAAATTATGGTCCAGGCAAATGGCTGAATGTGAGCTGGGCCCAAGGCTTGGAGCGCAGCCAGGCAAAAACAAAGTAATGCGCTTTTGATATTAATAACAGAGATGATATTGATCTGTAAGCCAGTGTCACTTCTATGCTCAAGCAAGGAGATTGCTTCAGGCATTAAGTCCACTGAAAGCCACTTTCCATATAGGCCATTTAATTCTCAGAGTCTTTAATTATATGAAATGGAACCCAGTTAAAGGGCCAGATACCTATTTACTCATCTTAGATATGGGCTGTGATTCAGGAAACTGTCAAAAAGGTATATAACTCAATTCTTAGATTTCAAAATACAGCTGTCTTCTTATATGTTTATTTCATCTGTGTATTTCTTTGGCCCAGAGCCTGCTGGAATTTGTAGGTACATGGACTCAAATTATAGGATGATATTTTTCAAAAGATCTGAACCTAATCTTCATCTTTTAAAATTTTAGATTTCTTTTTCGATTTATTTTTTTTACACAACAAAAGCAGCTACTCAAGTAGGCAAGCAAACATATCTTACTAAAACACAGGATGGCCTAAAAAATACAGTACAGATATACAATTTGAAAACACCCTCTGTCACATTTACATTTGCATACACCTAAAGATGTACTTGTTTTCCTCAAACAAAAGTGATCAGATTTGCATAAACAGATGACTTGCATTAAATCTACTAGAAGAAGTTGTCCCTTAAAATTTTTTCCCCAGGGATGGATACTGAGGAGTGCCAGAGATTGCTCATATTTCTCCTACGTCCTTACGTGCTCAGAGGACAGAATTTTCTAGGGCTAAGGGATGGGGAAGTTGAGTGCACATGGGACAGCATAAAGGAGAAACCAGGAAGCCAGTCGATACACAGAAGTTAAAAGAGATCATGTGGTCAATGCCACAGTGTAGCCAAGTTGTCATGCTGTTAAATAATCCATCAACCTCTGAACTCAATGACCTCATGAGTTCAAACTTCTCTTATGTCCCAAATGAGAAGGGTGTAAGAAAAATCAATGTTATTGCTAGTCTTTGTACCACAAAAATACATTTCTCTGTTGTAAGCAGCTGCTGTAGCTTATACAGCTGACTGTCAAGTGCGTTGCACATAACATTTCTCCTGTAACTTTCAATAGCTTGTCTGTTGGGGTGATTCTAAGTGGAAAGGTTTTAGCTCCTCAACCAGTGTGGATGCTAAGTTCAGCTCTTGAAGATGGAGAAAAAAAGGGTCCACTAGCTGATACATTAAAAGACTTAAAATTGTAAGTCTTGCCATGTGGTGGTGGAATATTATTGTCATTCTGCATATACTTGAAGAGAAGAAGACAGGAGCAATTGAGATGAACAAGATACAACTAGTTGTTTTTGTTGGTAATTTAGACATGAGAGAGGCTGCAAGAAAGGCAGTCTGTTGATTTGTCTGAAAGGCACCCCTGCTGCATTTCTCTAATGGATATATTGGTACAAAATGAGCAAAACACTGAAAGATAAAATGTGCCGGAAAACAGTAAAGAACAAAAAACCAGCCAAACATCCACAAATATACTGTCTGCAGTCAACATTTGTTCATTTTAATAAGAGTAGCTGGGAAGGAAAAAGGCAAAAGGATTTGGTGCTATGCCAGTGTACATTTTACCTCTGTAATCTGTCGTGTTTCTCTCTTAATTTGTGTAAATAAACAAGACTGGCCATCTGCCTACTTTAGGTGAGGTGTTTGCATGCCCTTTTACATTGTCTCCTGGTTTTTGACTCGAAACCCCTCAAATGAAAGAGTTAACTCACTTTCTATATTAAATATTTACATAAAAATGTTCAGGAAGGTGTGTGTAAATTATAAATAATGTAAGGCAGGACTGGTCTCGGTTAGAGCTAAGAGACCCAAATTGTATCATCATAATACATTATTCACATATAATGCATCTATTCTCCTCCATTAGTGTTACTAGAAAAAGCCCCTGAGTGCTTAAGTTGAATTTGGAAGACTGTAATAAATGTGAGATAAACAAATAGCAGTGGGGATGCATCTGTAGTTAAACAAGTGTAAATTAAAGTCTAGCCTAATTCCTCCAAACTACATGTAGGACAAACATGACACTCTCCAGAAACAAGAGATCCATTACAAACTGAAAAAAAGAAGACACAATAAATCTGAAGTATTTCATGCAGTTCTCCCTGACTCTCCACCCACCCTCCTCCCCCTCCCCCCCCAAAAAAAAGAAAAAAAGGTTTCCATGGAGAACAGCATTACGCTGAATATTCTCCAGCAAAGTTAAACTTAAATAACCTTCGTGTTGTGATAGAAAATGAAAAACGTAGAAAACTCAAATTTAAAAATCACACTTGCTCCTAATGCCCCGTATGTGTGCACCTTTTATTGACACAAGCAGAGATACACATTTGGAGTAATTTCCTACTGCTGGCTCGTGCTATACAGCTCATACCCTCTAAACACATTCTAAAATAAGTGACTTATAGAAATGCTTTGGTCCGCCTTTTTAATACAAACCAGAAATGTATGTATGGAAATGTGAAAGTACTGTGAGTGGGCTACAGTGCATAAGTATTTACTCAGGACTGTATATGCTCATGCCTAGTTTATACCCATTTATCTTTGTATTTCTATTTCCTCCAAGTTTTAATAGGTGGATTCTACCCCATTCCTCCTCCGGTCCTCAAGATGTACAGAAATTCTACTCTCCCTCCCACCAGGGGGCTCAGTTCCTGTAGTTTCCACCATTTTGAGATCCTCAAAATTATCTGATAATTTTGAGATCCTCCAACTTCCATGGCATCAGTGAGAGACATACGGCTGAGCTGATGATGAATTGCTGTGTTTTCCCATGCTTCTACTTACAGCTTCAATAAACAGAACAGGAATCATATCATTAGATATCACCCAAAATTCTTAACCCTGGTTTTGACAAACAAAGCCAAAATGCAAAATTAAAAAGAAAACCTAAACAGCAATGTAAAATTATATGTAAAAAAGTGTGTTTAAAAGTTACTGGATGAAAGCATTACTACCAGAAAAACTCCATCGAAAAGCATATACATAAAAAAGCGACATTTTCAGCAACCCCATAAATGACTAAATCCCCCAAGCACTGACCAAGGGGCCTGGTACAAACACAGCCCTCCACTCAAGAAACAAAGTCTATGGCCTGAAACACTACAAATACTGGTCAAACACAGGATCCCTCTGGTCAGCCTGTGAATCAAAACAGCAGTGGTGAGAGGAACAGCCCCAGACACAAAAGAAAAGGCAAAAAGGGAAGACAAGGCATTCACACCCACCCAAAGTGAAGACGGAAAGCAGACCAGCTAAGTCCTTGACAGAGGGATGCACTTCTGTGACAGGCACTCTGCAGACACGACTCCAGTCTCCTGCAAGCTCTGGAAAGCCATACCAGTTGCTGTCCCACATTTTCTCTTCAACTAGAGAAGTTCTTTTCCCCAGGCCCAAAAAAACCCCATCATCAACTGATGATTACTGAGAGTTTGAGAAGTGATTTATTAATTTCCCACTTGCTCTCAGCCTTGGAACATGACTGTACTCAACAGCAGTCACCCGACTCCTTGGGCTACTTTTGCCAGGTGTTTCCTGGTGCCTCAAGCCTCTCTTTCTTTTTTTCACGAGGCTTTATATTACTGCAATATATAAAATTGTTTCAATAGTTCTTGGGACACTTTTTCTGCTTTTTTTTGCTATTTTCCTGGAAGCAAAACAAATAAATGCCCCCTTCCTCTCAACAACACAAATATTTATGCCTGTTTGGAGTTCTGACTTAATTCTCTAAGTAACACTGAAGTAACTTACATGTGAAAGCAACTTGGATTATAGAGCCAAGCAGGCACAGCGGAGTGAGTACCTGTTGAGAAACTGATAGCTTCTATGGCCCATGACTCATTTTCTGCTGACTAACCTAAGGCCTATTTCACACAGTGAGGGTAAAAACGCCTCTCAATTCATATGGTTACTTTCTCACTCCAAGTGATTTCAGAGATGTCTTTCAATTTTTTATGTATTCTCCCACAATATCCATCTCCTGTCCACAAGAAGACCGTTAAGCCAATGCTGGACACTGCAATTGAGAGGGACATAACTCAAAGTGCCTTCTGCTTCCACCTGTAGTTCCTTTTAACTTGTCTTTTACAAATCACATATGTATTTTTTTGTTGTTGGAGTAGACTAGAAGGAAGAAAGATGATTCTTACAGACTAAGTATTATTTTCCTTGTATCTTGCAAGCTGCTGCTGGTCTAATAGCAAGGAAGCTGCTTGGTGGCACACTTACCTGTTGCAAATGGTGACTCAAACATCTAACCTGAAAAATCAGTACACTGGTGAAAAACAGGTATGTCACAAAGCCTGAACAGTCACAGTACTGGAGGAAAAAGACGCAACATGTTGCTTGAGGTCAGGTTCTTGATTTGGTATAAGCCAAAGAGCTGGAAAATCCCCACCTTTTGCAACTGTGGCACAAAGAATGCGGTGAGCAAACACTACTACTGCAACATTATGAAGTGACTACAAAAGGGTATTTCGGTGTCAGAAATGGATATTTTTCTCACAATACCCCACTATGGAAGCTCAGGTGTCCTTTGCATTATTGCTTCCTTAGCTCAGATAAAGAGTTTCCTAGGCATTGAAAGTGTTCAGAGATCTTCAGGTGAAAGTGCCACTGTAAGCACACAGAATATTCTCATTAGTAATTATTAGTACACATTAGTGGAATGCAATGCTGTATGTTCAGTTCAGCTGGTTCTAGAACATCACAGTGCAGTACATAGACATAAAGTTAATATTTGGGCTTAAATGCCTCTCAGAAAGGTTTCATAAACACTACTCATTGAAATGACATAGTCAACCACTATGTGAATAGTTTTACTGCTGTTCTGCGGGGGGGGTGGGGGGTGGGTGGGTTTAAACTATTTATTCCTGCTAACTATGGATGTTCAAATTCAAGAAGCAAGCACCTTCTCTGAACTGCAACTCAATGACAGTTTGAAAGACTTTTGTTCCACAATGAATTTTGCTGTCAGGATGAGACTCGTGGCAGCGGCACAGTCCATTTGCTTTCCTCCTGCAGATCTCAGAGACCTTGCTAAAATAATCAAATTTATAGTTAGCGTAGGTAGAACAGGAGCAAAATAGTTGCCTGGTTCATGGCATGTCTTGACCAAATGACATTTTCAGCACAAGGGAATTTTCACTGTCTGAAGAGTGAGTTGAGGAAACGTATTTAATAAAGAATCTTCAGTGGGAATATTTAAGTTGTATTTTAAACAATTAATAGATACTGTGCTGACAAACTGCACTGTGTTGAATGTGCAGGTGACAAACAAGAATTTTTGCAGGACACTGGAAAAGGAGAAAATCCAATAAATCAGGAAAATGCACACAACAAACACCCTGAGATCATAGTCACCCTGAATGTAGGAGGCCTCTGGACATTAGAGTCTGCACCTGTCCACTAGGGGAAGGCTAGATAAACTGCTCTGGACATTTCAGTTAAGCTAAAGACAATTTTCTACTCTGTAAGTCTCTCTCTCTCTCCCTTATTCCCTTTCTCTTCCCCTTTAGGAAGGGAGAGGGGTTAACAGACAGCGTCTGTTATAGGTCTACTGGACAGCCCTGACCCTAAACTTCAACAAGGCTCCAACAACACTACAAGAAATTGCCCAGAAGTTCTGACTGGCAGTAAACTAAGGAAAGGCCAAAGAAAAGACTGCCATCTGCATTCAGAGAGATTGAGATTTAACTTTATGTATACTTGATGCCTTCCTCTTCCCCCCAAAGCAGAGAAGGGCATGCTTTCTGCTGTAGCATACGAATATGGTAGGGGTGCAAAGTATCAACCAGGATTCCAGCAACAAAACTTGCACCATACCTTAGGAATCAAAAGTGAAAACCTACCTGGGTGGCTCTCACAAAGAGGAACTAGCTTCCTAGAATCTGCAGTTTTGTTGCCACCTTCAAAGAAGAAAGAAGTCCAAGTTCTCAACCAGCAAAGGAAGACAGAGATCAAGACAGATTCGTGGCTGAATGCAGTTCTTACTATACACAGACTCTACTACTAGCATGAGTTCTGAGGACAGAAACTAGAAGGTAGATCAGGAACGTCTTGCAAGTATGACAGAAGAGGTAACAGGGATCCCATGCTTAGGCATGCACCATCTTCTCCACACCTTTCTCCATAACCTGTTGGATGCCACAATAAAAGCCTTTATATTTCACAGAAAATCGTCAGAGCCAAGAAGTGTCTCTAGAATTCCCCAAAGTTTAAAAACATCGATGTTGCCTAAAAAAAATTAAATCAAACAAATAAAAAAAAACAGGCAATAAAAACATTAGGGAAAAAAATGCTAATAAAGCTTCCCAAACAGTTACTGCAGAACTGTATGAAGGACTGACCATCACCATTTTTTTGGTGCTAAAAATTGATTTGCTACATATTTTAAAGATGTACATTCCTCAAATGAAGGTAGGCCGGCACACATATCTTGGTAAAACGTCCAGCACAATGGGACCCAAATTTCAAGCGAGCAATGTGTATGTTAACTTAGGTAACAACTTTCTGATACCCTAGAATACACCCCAGAATCACTAGAGAAAGTGGACTCCAAATAGCAAACTTTTTTTTCCTTTCTCTTAAGGTATTTATCCTTCTCCATTCATTAACATCCAATTAGCTCCCAAGCACTTTCCCCAGTGCTGAGACTTTCTTTTCAACAAAGCAAAACAGTATTACAAAACAACAAAAAACCCTAATCCCAAATAAAACCCTCAGTGTAATTAATTAATAGCGACAGATTCATAGAAAAGCTGAAAGCAACAGAGAAACCCCATATAAGCTACTGAGACTTACAAGAGCTGCTGTGAGCTGAGAATTACAGCTTTACGGCCCAGAACAGACTATTTTACATGATGATGACAACGATGACTGTCACACAGATATGTCTGGCAGTACAAAGATCTGGCAGATCCACTGTTGTAGATTCACCCACTGTTCCAGAGGGTTTCCCTGTCATTCATGTGCTGACTGAAAAGTGTGAATTAATGTACATATGACACAGTGTGTAGCTATAGAAAAATTACAAAAAGCTCATTTACTAATACAGTTTAAATCATCTGTTAATAAATTAAGCTGTATTTTCTCTACCAGTATATTTTCTAAATACATAACTGTGTTGTTTTCTCCAATATTTTTCATGATATCTTGGTCTCTCTCTTACTAAGAATTCCATAAACAAATAACTGGACTTAGAAACAACCTGATTTAGTAAGACATGAGGATGACTATAAAACCACTCTAGTTCTATCATTACACTAAAATCCACTAAATTATTCAGAAAAGATAATTACATTAAGTGAATTTATAAAATTGCATAAAATAAAAAGAAGAGGAAGAAGCAGACAGGTCTGAAGACCTCATATTTTAATAGAATTTATATGGAAAAAGACTAGGTTAATCTCATTAAAATGTTTATTTTTGTTTATGTTCTTTAACTTACAACACCCATCAATAGCAATTATACTTTTTCGGCCTCCTTCCACAAATGATTCACTAGAAATAGAACTGTTCTAAGCACCCTTGCAATATTTGCATCCCAGTCTCCCACTGGGACAGCACACAATATTGAGAACCTGAATTCTGACTAAAAATAAGTGGTAAAATAACTGACTTGTTTTTCCAGGTTTTGAAAAATGCTATGTAAAGAACATCCTGAAGTGTGAAAAATGATGTGATTTTCACAATTACTGCATCGCAGAGAAAGGCATTAACTAACGGAACAAATTTTTTTTTTCTCTCCAAATTTCAAGGGAAATAATATTACTTATGGGTACATTTATAGGCTTAGTTAATGTGCTATGTCCCTTTACGTAAACTTGCCACAGAGGATTTATCCCGTCCCCTACCCTCCCCAATTGTTTACAAGTATGTACGGAGTACAAAAGGTCTACTATCCAGGATACAAACCCTGGCAGCTTAGGCTAACAAAGTGGCTGACAAGAAGAGTCTGGGTGATGCAAATGAATGAATTGAATTGTTCACAATATATTCTTGTTACAGATAGCAGAATTCTAAAAATGAACAATATTTGGTTCAAAGAAATTAGGAATAATATTAGCATAAAAATACTAAGACTGCACTGTGAAAGCACTGGAAAAGGTAGTGGATATCAACTATTCAATTATTTCCAAATACTTTATCATATATCTAGAAGTAATAACTCAATTTTATGTCACTTTCATGGAAATCTATTTCATTATTTTCTTACTTTTTTTAGTTTTGCATCATTCTGTTCCATTTAATGAATACACGGATTTTAAATTTTAGGTGAATAGTCCTTGCAACTGAACACAAAAGGGAAATGATGCAGATAGCATTATGGTCCCTCTTCTCCTTGCATTAGGTTGGAAATGATATGCAGTAAGGATTATGCTTTGTTTAAAGCTGAGTCCCTGCCTCTAAAAGAATACATTATACAAATCTTCTAATGTTGTTGAAATTCCCCAAAACTTGATTGTGTCAGACATAATGTGGCAATGAGGTTCTTTTCCCTACCTTATGCCAAATAAATATCTAATATCAGAGAGTATAACCTTGGAAAAGTATACACTAGGGAACACCCCTCACGTCAATAATTCATAGTGCTGTTGGTGGGAAGGTACATTCAGCTAGCCCCTAACATTACACAGAATATATTAATGTCCAGGCAGCCACTGTTCTGCAGAGAGGCTGTGGGGGGAAGGGAAGAGCACAAGAGGGGACTGACTTCCTTTTCAAGCCTGTTAAAAAAAACCAAACACCTCAGAATTTTTCAAACTACCACTATCTACAAAAAGCAAAACAAACAAGACCCCCTCCTCAACAAGTCCATGATCATAATTATTTGAAGGAGACAGCATGTGTAATATACATCTTTACACATGCACATGCTACAGAGATTTGTCTCGCATTTTCTCACTGTAGGAAACACAAGGTTAGCTTCCCTGGTTCAGAGCAGCCAAAATTATACTGCAGAGAAACTGAAATAATGCACTGATGAATGAGGCCCCTAGGAGTCCACATATTAATTCTACTAATGTTAATCCAAAAATCAATACATTCAGGTCCAGTGATGTTTCTATAAGCAAAAATACAGGTGCCATTCAAATGAGCTCAAAATAAATAAGATAATTTTTGGATAGAATGTATCTGCCTTAAAGATGATTGCAATTTTAATTAAAGACAAAATGAGCAGATTTTAATAGAGTTTGGGGTCCTCTGCATTCCTGCTTGCTCTTTAACTATTATAGTTTTAATGATTTAGGAACCAGAAGAATAACTAAGAAACTCAGCAGTCATTAGCTCAAATAATGAGACTTTTTAAATGTAAAATCAATGTTTGTTATAATGAAAATAGATTCCTCAGCTCCTGCAGGGCGATATGTACAATTCTTTTTCACTGTTAAATAGAATGTGATTGCTTATTTTCACCCAGCTGATGAACACTTTTATTCAGTAGTAAAAATGAAATGTCAGAATTTATTTACTGTTAAGCACATATATTTAACCAGAAGCTTCCACCATATGACTGAAGCTGAGAAAACTGGGAATAATTTTCTGTGAACTTCGTGAAGCTTGAGAAAGATATGTAAAATTTTAAAAAAGTAATGAAAAAGCTCACTTCAGGAAAAAATTGCCTGGTTGCATACCAGTTTCTGTTCAGATGGCTGACCAAACTCTTTATTTGCTATGTCAAATGAACCAAATTCAAATGTTAATAAAAAATATCTTAAGCAGGCTTAATGAGATAAAATAGAACACTTTTTTCCCTAACACATCAAAACTGTTATTAGTGTTGAGAAAATTATTATTATGATCATTATTATTTAGAGTTAATGCATGTATTTATGGTCATTTTTGATCTCCAAACATTAGGAAAAGGATTCATATAAATATTTCAGAGCCATATTCCACTAAGGGTCCAGATGATCTAAAACTAAGGATCCAGATGATACATAGAAACCCACTTCATTCGGAAACACTCTGTGCAATTCTCAATAGTTGCATTTGGCTTGGTTTTTCATGCAATGCCCAAAAGGTATAAAGTCAGAAAATAAAAAAAAAAAAGGAAGAAAATTAGCAGCAAAGCTGCCAATATCCTTTAATATGCTCTCTTAGGTTCTTCTTTGAGTAAAAGGTGAAGAACAAGTTCTCCCTAGAAAAGAACTACAACTAGCAGGATATCTGCATAGCAACCTTCAAATAATAATTAGCAAGAGATTTGGGGCCTGTGAGGAGTTTATGAGTTCAATTTGCATTTATTATTTTGGTACTGCTACCTTGAATAATACACTTTTTTGGCAGCTGCAATCTCTAAAGGCTGCCTTTTGCAGAAATGACAGCAACAAAGCATATCATTCAGATATCAATGCGCAGGATGAATTTCTGTACTGATATAAACATTTAGGAAAAAATTCATCTTGTCTTGACTGGGTGCCCAGGTACGTCCTGGGAGCCTTGAGAACATACACAATAAATACAGACAAAGCAGGGCTAACTAGAGCAGGATGCTCTGAGATGTGTCCAATCAGCCTTCACTATTGGCTACTTTTATGACACAGATTATAATCTGCTAGTGAGGCACACCGCTGTTTGAAACAGTTATTATACTCTTCGGAAGTTTTACCGAAAGAAACTTTTAAAATTAATTAGTGTGCAATCACTGGAAATCCTAATTTCCACTAACAATAAATGTGAAAAAAACATGCACATTTATTCCAAACTGTTAGTTTAGGCTACATCTACATTTGGAAAAGTGCTTCTGGACTTGTGTATACTTCTGAAGCAATAATACATGGAATCAGCTTAGCCCTGGTTTCAAGCCAGTCAAATGGTGAAGACTCAACAACTGAATTATACAAGAGTTTCCACAAGGACTTCTTTTTCCTCATATGATTTGATAAAGCCATGCTTTTCGTTCTTACCAATGTTAATTTTTTTTTAATATACATCAGAGAGTGGATCATTTATTAATGAAAAAGAAACTGCAATCCATGCATACCAACATAAGAGTTCCATAAGCAAGAAGCTCTTACTGGGAACTATCTGGTGCTTATTCAGTAAAACACAGCAATAATTTTATGATAGATATTACTTTCAGTCACAGCTAAACTTTACAGGTCAAACTGGATGGTTCATTCTCAAGGCTGGTAAAACAATATTAGAAAAAATATTTTCAAGAAAGAGCATTACTTATGTATCATTTTGAGTCAATCATGATCTGCAGATCATGATGCAGACAGAAGTAACACCTAAATTCTTTTGAGTAAATTACTCACTGTGATGCACTTTTTAATTTTCAGAACTAACAATGATTGACACTAAATAGAGAACAGAAATTTTTGCCTGCAATGGCAGAATTCAGATCATTAAAATGACATATAACTAACCAAGGAATGCAGTTTACATAGCAACTTTCCCTAATTTATACATTCTTTGCAAAAAACACATACAGGGCCTCACATTCTGAAATCTGTACATATTTGCATAAGCCATTCCATTCTGTGTATGCTCATATGTGCCTTCCTGAAACAGTTTTCAGAATTGAAAAGTGTTTTATTTACATCATACCAGCTACGTATGTTGCACTACATCTGCCTTAATTATTACATAAAGAATACTAAGTAGTTAAATGTCTGTATGCCATATAATAGATTTGTCAACAAAAGAGATATGGAAGAATTAATCCCATTCAAGTGTTTATGAAAGCATGGGGTCCTCCAGAAAATGTCATAGACCTAAGCAGAGTTTCAGAAGACTTACGGCAACTTTCCTCAAAAGCCAGCTGCTTCCTGACTAATTATCTAAAATACCGTATTTCTGAGATGAACAGTATTAAAGTTTCAGATTGGGGCTACTTTCAACGAAGGGGTTTTCCTAGTACGATCCATCTTTGTGGTCAAATCCACACACTTCAGTGAGAAATGGGAGAAACCAAGAGTTAACCAGGAATCATATTTGCAATGCAATTTCTAGTACATTCGTATATTCAGAGGTAATACTGAGGCAGCTTTAAACAGTGCCTGGAACAAATGTGTGTGTGAAAAAAACAAGCCTTTCTTGAAACCTTTACCACAGTGGAACAGCTTTTCCTTTCTTCTTTCTTTCTCCTTTCTTTTAAGCATTTAGGAGTTTGAAAATCTGCAATGCATCTTTTTCAACATGCAGGTGTATTCACTATCAGCTAAACTGAAGACCCAATCAGCATACATAAACTCTGCCCCTAAGCAGTCTGTACTGGTTTATACAGAGATTAGGATTGCTTTGAATTACACATGCAATCAGGACATTTCATAGAGCAAATTGTGGTCATTTTGACAACTATACAGGAAGCTTAATTTTGGGCCCAAGTATATATGATATTCAGAGATACAATGAGGTAATTTAAGATTTTAAAAGGGGAGTATGTAGTATAAATTAGTAGAAAAATCATGACACTTACAAACTTGTTCTAAAGATGTATTGTTCATTTTTCTTCAGAAAAAAACCCACCAGTTTCTATTAAGAATAAATTAACCACTAAAGAATTCCATTGATGGCCAATTCATACTGTAAATCCATTTTAAACTTGGGAAAGAAAGGAGGGGAAAACACAGAAGGAAATAAGGAGGGAGAGAAGAATGGAAATACATGAAGGATGCACGCAGAAATATACAGCTCTAGCATGCAGCCTGCAGAACAGCAGCCCACATGACAGCAAACTATCCTGCTTAGAGGGTATCAGCTATGCTTGCGACAAGACAGTTTTTCAGAAAAAGCACAGTCCTCACTGTACATCTATATATGTGTGTATATACATATATACACATATACACACATACACGCCTATGATTTAAGAAACATGTTCTATTTTTTGAGGTACAGGAATCCTAAGCATGGAAGGACCTCCCGCGAGGGCTTGCTCCTGCCCTGTCAATTGGATTACAAAAGCTGCAGCAACGAATATAACGTTGACCATATGTCTCTACAGCCCTAGAAGTTGATTGTGCTTTTTATCCCAAAACATGCTGCTATGTAATAAATAATAATAATAGGAAAACAAACAAACAAAACACACAGCAAAAAACCCCAAAACACAACCCCCCCCCCAACCAACTAAACAAAAAAGACCAACAAAAAATTCTGACCCGCATTCGAACCCTGCTCTCTTTGAAACAACTTTTTTCTCTCTGTAAACTCTGAGGGAGTGTCTATAAAACTTTTTTAATATGCCTTCACTACTCTCTTTAAATGCTTTACCAACTTCTTCAGAATAAAACCATCTCCTCTTCAGACACAGACAACATAAAGCACTTGAAGTGTGTGTGTGTGCGCACGCGCACCCAGGTACTGAATAAGGTATTCTGAAAGCAAATGGCTAAAAGGTGAATTTACACAAAGTGAATTCCTTATCTGACACAGTAAATAAAATACTCTTACAATACTTTGCACAGGCTTGGAAGACTGATTTTTTAATTTTTTTTTTCTTTTTTTGTCATTTTTCTCCTTCAGCTGAGTGGAGATCTGTTATAGTTCAAACCTATATTAAACAAGGACAATTTTTAGGCTTGCGTGTAAGAACTGGACGGAATAGTCACAACATTGCTTTCTGTTCTTAACTTTTATGAATTTGTATATCCCTGTTCAGCTCTCAGCTTATATGTACCAGAAGAGCTAGTTTTGGGCTTAAGTGAAGTTACAAGCTATCAGCTGGTGCACTCTGTAGGTGTGATTTTTTATTTTTTGTTTAGCCTGGAAGTTCTCTGAATATTTGATTAGTACCATAAATACTGGATCAGTAAGAGATCAAATGCCAAAGGAAGAATATTTAAGATAGGAAAGATTGATTACTAGGACTTACCATGGCCTTTAGCAAAGATAATGCTGCTTTCAACTACACAACTCTCATTAGAAGCATCAATGATTTTTCATTTATTTACTGCTAGTCTGTCATTGAGTACACCATCTCCTTTCAATTAAAGATTTGTGTTAGAAGGCATAAAACCTGTATCTGTTTTACAAAATTTGCTATTTGGAATTATTGAGGGCTTTTTTCACATTTTGATTGATAGCAACATCGTCATCTTAGTCTGATTTATCATTCATCATTTTATAACACTGTCAAAAAGGGTTAAAAGCCCTCCCTTGCCAAGCATTTAGTACCTGGCCTTTACATGGCTGATTTTACTACCCTGACAGAATTTTTAAATTTCTGTATTCCTTAAAATGGACCACAATAGCAGTTGGAATCTTCTAATTTCTTCAAACTGTGTCTTTCCAATTATTTATTTAAGAGCTGTGTAGATAAGCTCTCTCCATTCTCACCTAGATCAGTGATAAGAGAGGAAATGGCCTTTTTAGAGTGTCTCTGCTTTTTAAAGCAGATAGAAATAATAAGGTTGACAAAGGAAAAAGGAAAATTGAGCATTATGAGGGTAATAACTTAGAAAGTGTCAGATTCGGAATAATTGAATTCAATGACATTTAATGCTACGGAAAACAATAGCGACAGCCTAGCCGCCCATCTGATTCATGTCTAGTTCATGTTTAACAAAACAAGGCTAAGGGTCATGCAGTCCTAAGTCCCATAAATAACCTGTTAATGGGATTTCCAAACAAGCTGTCCTCAAAATGGTTTTTCGCCTCACAGAAAGAATATTAAAATGCAAATGGATTCGGGCTGTGTCCTCATAAACAACCATGTTCATTTAACCTCTGACCTCAACGTTTAACTGCCCATTCCAGCAATTTGTACGGTATTAGCCACAGTGTGCCACTTCAAAGTGCTAACTTTGAGACAGGAAGAATAAATGAATGGTTTACTATCTGTGATGCTCAGCTAATCATGTCAAAATTACTTTATAGGCATAAAACTATTCTTTTAAAACTCCCCTTTAGTTAGTTGACATTTTTTAAGGGAAGAAAAAAAAAACCCAAAAACAGACATGCAAAAAGATGATGAGCAAGTGCCAAGAAAGGTATTTTGAAATGCTATTGACTGCACAGTGTTGTGTGCCAGCTTAACTGAAGAGCAGCTGGAGCATTTCAGCAGCGGCTGCCATACGGCATCACCTGCCTTCACCCACTCCCATCTGGGTGGGAGCCCTGCGCTTGTCTGCTCTCCTTGGCCAGCAGCCAGGGCTGCTCCTGGGAAGCACTCAGCATCACTGCTCACAGTTCTAAAGGGCTAAGTCAGACATTCCTGCCCCGTTTCTGTACTGGGATATTGCAGGCACTCCCAGCAGCATTTTTTTAAAGATACTACCAGTATCTTTAAAAGAATGTGGCTCTTTTTTTTAATAATATCAAAAAAAGCCCACCTATCTAATGTGAATAATACATAAACAAGTCGTCGTCCAAATTCAACCACATCTCTCTTCCCTGTCTTGGTCTCAAGGAGAGAGGCCGATGGGAGCTTCTCTGACCCTAGACCATGTCAAATTAAAACAGAAACAAGCAAAATTTCTGGTAATTATTCCCAGTTATAAGCATCATGAAAGTCACAGTAAATACTCACTTAAACCAAATTACAGTATGAAGGTTGCTCTTAACAACTTGATTTCAAATTTCCAGTGACCTATGTGTTACAGGAGGAAAAGGAGTAGCTGGGATGTCAGAGTACTCTTACCTGACATGCTGTCTGTACGTTTTCATCAAAAAGCTACTATTCCAAAATATTAATAGAACTTGAGTATTTAACATATTTATAACTTCTAGAGACAACTGCCACAGTTTGTTGCGTAACTCAATGAGGAGAAGGAAACAATCCAAACTACATGTTAAGAAAGCAATTGTTATTTTCATGGTTTCTAACAGTGGACCATGCCTGTACTCTCGGTTGCTTATTCAGATGGGCTGAATTTTAATGTCAGCTTTGGACTTAGACTTTGTCTCAGTAGGTAAATTCCTTCCTGTAAACAGGGGGCACAGTTTCAGGTATTGCTCATTGCAGGTAACTGATTTGTCTCACATTGACTGGAGAAAAGTCTCTGAACATTTAGTTTTCAGAGTTTCACTTTTCTGAAATGTGTCCACTTCCTTGTCCAAAAAACCTCTTGATTTATGACTTCCCTCCTAGAAGAGGTGTTAACAGGTGTTCTGTCTTTGCTAAGGACATGGAACACCAGGAAACAGTTTCATGGCTCATTCAAAAATTAACAAGCTCCAGATACAGAGTGGCTACTGCACTCCAATTAAAACAAACAAACAAAGGTGTTACTCCTCTTGTCTGATTTTCTGTGACACTTCACATTATTGATATTAGAGTCTGCACTGAGCAGGTTAGAATTAAAATGATGTACCTTATACTGTTTTAATACATAAGAATCAAAATAAATTGTTTCAATTGATCCACTAATACACTTTCTTATATTTTGTGAAAGCTTACTGTGAGTTGTCAAAGGGAAATATCTTCAGAGACATTCATAGTAGTTTAGCTTTCAGCTGACTCATAATTCAGAAGCTTTTTTTTCACAGCATCTATGAAGCCATCATGAAGTTCTGGTACTTATTCTCAAGTTCATTTCACAGATAGCTAGAAATTGATTTGAATGACATATTCAAGCAGGACACAACTGTCCAAATCTTAGCAGAATTAGGTAAGATAAGGAAAGATACAGCAATCACCAAAGACATCAGACACATTCCATATAAGAAGAGACTAAATTGACAAGCCTTTCAGGAAAGGAGGCAACATAGGAGAAATTCTATTATCATAGGTATGTAAAATCATGAATGTCAGGTCAGTAGATAAGGATTATTCTTTTTTTTTTTTTCTCCTGGAACAAGACACAGGAGGCATGAATAAACATGTTAAAAACCTGAAATGGTGAAAAGATATTTCTATTACTCAGGTTGTCTCATTTCTGACAGGCACTGAAGCAAGTTCCTTGCATTTTTTGGGGGTGGGGTGTGTGTGTGTGTGGTGGTGGTGGTGTCAAGCTATCCTAACTCCTTTTTCAGTAAAGCGATTCTTTCTCTCACACTTTTTTTCTGCTTCAGATCTTTTTTCTCTTGTGCACTCATTTTTTCTTCTCCATCTCCCTTTTTTTTTCTTTGTTAAAATTTTATTAACAGGCCTACAGGCTCACTGACTTGACTAGTTTTGAACCTATACCTCTTCTCTTATTAACTTGCCATTTTCTTTTTCTCTATTGAACTCTGAAGGAAAAAGGAGGAGTAAGGTGATGAAGAAAAATTGTAAAAGCAATAAAAGAAGGTATCTCCTTATATATGCCTCAGAGAACGTTTTACAGAGATTATTTTATATTTATAGTTATTATTAATACGATTGATCATTTTGTGCTATTAAGATGATTCCTTTCACTGTACAGGAAAATAAAACTGAATTCATTGTTCTGCCAATACAGCTTTGATTAAATAATTTAAATACCCTCCCCTCAAAATATTCTTAGGAAAATGCCCTCAGAAAAGGCTTTTGTCACGATTCAAGTTTCATTTGTACTTGAATTTCTGTTTTATATGGTGTTTTCAATATGTACGAAATAGAAAAAAACAATGTGGTAAAAAATGCAAAGAGAATAATAAATCACTGTCTTGGTAAACAAGAAAAAAATTATGAAGTATTAAGTCATGTCATTATTAAGAGGAACATTTTTATATCAGGGATAATGGAGAAATGAGAAAATTATTAAATAAACAGGATATGTCCAGGTGTTTGTCTTTACTACTGGTATCAATTAGATTCACCTTCAGTTACAGATGTAAAGGGGTAATTATTATTCGATTACTCACAATTTATAATTTCAAGAACAGGGTTCTTTAACATTGCTCATTGGCAGGAAAAGAACATAACATATTCCTGTGAGAAAACCAAAACACTATTTCTAAAGAAAAGTCTCCAGTTATACCGAGATATCAGGCCACTCTGTTTCAAACAGAAAACCTCATGTTTTATACACCCTTTCTTCTTAAGGAAATGGAAAAAAAAGTATTTTCTGTAATTACGTGGTATGATTTTTATTTTCTAAATTGTGTAATGACTTTATTTTCTCTTGATATTGGTGTAATATGATTAGGCTGTAAGATACTTGAGCCATTATCAACATCTTACAACCAAACTTGATGGCCTGGGGATGAGGCAGAGCAGAAATCATATCCCCAGAATGCATATAAATACCCAAAACCTCAATCTAAAAATCACTTTGTCATTCTTTTTCTAAAACAAAACCAGACAAGATTCAGCACAACATCCCTCTTATTCTAAGACACCTGAAGCACTTGATCTTTGACAGAATTGACAAATTGTCAGGAAACCTGTTTTAGCCATCTCCATTAGTTGATTTATTTACTTTCATAACTTCCCAGTCCACCCCTATGAGAAGGTTACCTTGCAGGTGTGACTCAGTCAATGTCTTCCCTCCTTCATCAACAGGACATTGCTGTGCACAGCTTAGGTCTAAGCTTCACTAAAGCGTTGTTGCTGTTCAGCCTGCATCCGGAGCTAAGCTAGAGCAGTTGCTCTATCGCCCAGTGACCCTTCCCCAGCAGCGAAGAGGGATTTAGAAAAGGAGAAGAGACCTGTGGGTTAAAATGAAAATGGATTTTATGAAACAGCAAAATTAATATTAATACTAATGCCAATATAATGTATACAGAGTTATACTCAGCCCGGTGAATGTATGGTGGTCACAATAAAAAGGAAAGCCCTCCTGGGGAGCAGAATAGTGAGCGATCCCCTCCAGGGATGGAGAGAAGCAGGAGGAGAAGGAAGAGGAGAAGCAGGATCAGGAGGAACCCCCATCCTTAGCAGACTTCCCCCTTTATACTGAGCATGAAATTTATGGTCTGGGATACACCTGTAGTCAGCTCAGGGAAGCTGCCCTGGCATTTATCCTTCCCAGATGAAGCTCCTAGCTATCTTGAAACGGCTCACAGACGGCCCAGGATTCTATCCCAGCAAAACCAGTACAAGTGTTAACTCTGGAAATACCACAGCTGCTACTGAAGCATCCATATCTGATTCAGAAAGACTTCTTGAGCACAGAAAAGAAATGCCATCCCAATCCATTTCTCTGTATGCCACAAAAACATCTCAGCATGTCCTCTTCCTATCATCTCCACATGTAGGTTTCATCATTCATTACTTTTACCAAACAAAGTACACACACACACGAAAAAAAAAAAAACAAAAAAAAAAAAAGAGAGAGAGAGAGATGAGAGGAAAGAAGGTAGTAAGGGAGAAAACATTCTACATCCTGGGCTTTTGCTTTTTGTTCCCAAATTCTTCAAATATAAAATTTGAACGCCAAGATCTGAAGGTGATTGAGATAGCAGCACTAGTAACTGGTCTACCAACTGCAAGAATTGCTAGGGGAACTGCGCTGAGTCTTGTGTTTAAAAGGAGGTTTTTCCTGCATATTACTGACAGTCTTTAGGCTGTACTGCATGGTTTAATTTCTTAATTAATATAATATTAATATTAATTAATATTTTTAAATCCAATACCAATTTCATGCATGTTAAAGGCAAAACCAAACCATGGAACAGGCAGTACATGGGAGAGCCACACCCAGAGTATCATGTCCAAGGACAATGTTACAATGCTCGCATCCCAAACGTGGTGGCAGGTAGATTTGCCCCACTATTTCACTGATATGCATTGGGAAAAAAAACCTGTTTTCAGAAAAATCTAACTTTGGCCATGAGAGTCTTTACAGAGGCCTTGGACTGCTCAGTTACTCTACTAACAAAGCATGTGTAAAAGATTCCAGTTTAGTTAGTCGGCTTATAGAAGACCATTCCTTAAAAGTTAAATCTAAGCCCAGAAAAGTTAGAGCTAGAAACTTTTTTTCTCTAACGGGCTGAAAGCAGAGTCATTAATGCTGCGATCGGTCTAATCCAGAGCATTTGTCGCTGCTAATTATTACAGACAAGCCTCTTTATTGAACCACATCCTCTTATCGACATTAGGATGCATGAGCTGAGGCTGTTGTTTTAAACGCACTCATTAACCACACAAATCAGCCCTGTTGACAGAGCGCTTTTGAATTAAGCTTCAGACTGTAGTCATTGGACAAGGAGCAATTTATAATGCCATTAGCAACACTTGCGAAGGTTACAGGCATCAAAAATTGTTCAGCTGTAATTATTCTTAATGGATACAAGGAATAAACTGACGCAGGACAGCTTTTTCATTAGCTTTCAATCAAGGCTGATGGCTTTGAGAAATGTACAGTAAGTGCGTTTTGGGAAGAAATAATGATGTTGCAGCACCTTTCATTGGAAAATGCTCTCAGTTCAGAACTTAACTTTTAATAACCTTAATTTGATATAATTAAAAAATCTGATTTGCTTTGAAGATCTTGCAATGAATTGTTTTGGCTGCTGTTTAACCCTTTTTCAAGTATTCATCCCAAACATGCTAAAAAATAAAAATCTTTAGATACTTTGCAGACTCAAGGGAAACATTTGACTTTTGATTTCCTATACCCCTAGTAACTAGTACAAATTTTTCAAGTGAACTTGGAGCACTTGGAGAATGAAGGGAATTCTACAAAGTTGATCTACCCCTGAAAAGGTACCAGCACGTACAAAACATGCTCCATAAAATTCAGTTCAGATTCACAGACAGGTGATCTAGTGGTTTTGTTCACCTACAAATCAATAAATACTGAAACCTTGCCCTCACTCCTCTGCCAGAGACATGAGGGCAGGCATATGTAAATGCACATCCTGCTCTAATCTTGATCTACTAGCACCTACTCTTCACTCCCATTAGCCAGGCTTCTGAGCTATGTGGATTTTTGGCCTATTACCATATCTCTTCCCATGTTCTCTGTCCAGTGTCCCCTTACTATAAAGTATAAATCTGTATGTGAGATGATGCTATTTATAGAACTCAGAATCACTGTAGGTGTGGCAAAAAGCACAGTAACAGTGCTCTTTGTCTCTGAGAAGCAAGCCAACAAGGACCGATTATTCTACTCCTCCTTCTGGTACAGCAAGGTACCAGATTTTGGTTCAAATATTTATCAGTTCTTCTGTTCTTTAGCACTACACATGCTCTTAGCTCATATGCTTCCGTATTTTTACAATATGAGAGATCTCTTCACTATTCTTTCCTTAGTAGACAGTTCAAAAAAAAAGAGATAATGAAGAAAGTTAGTCTAAGAAAACCACAAGAATGTGGTACTGTCCTTAGTCATTCTGCACTTGCCAGATTACAACTGAGGACAATAGTACAGCAGCAGTTTGGCTTCTTAAGTAGTCTAACTTTAACAGTAGCACCACTTTGCAGGTGTGTAATTCACAAGGAACAAGAGAATAACAACAGGAAAAAGATGCCTTTTAGAATTTGCAGTGCAGAGAGCTACTGAGAGTACAGAATGTCTGACACAAAACTAATGAGAGGCAATAACCCGTGTAATTCAGTTTCAGTCAGGAGACGCAAGGACGGGCCTTGAAATCAAATTTGATATTGGTGCATGCCAATGCAAGTAACAAACAAAGCAGGGATGTCAGATTTGTTTTGCACCAAACAGAGATAAATAGTGATTTTGTATGCAGGTGAATTTCAGCAGTGGTTTTATCCCAATTTTATCATGCAAATTGTGATATTTTGTGCTTTGTTTTATCATAAATATTGGGACCAGATTATTACACAAAGTAATATTCCTTAAAAGATAAACTTTCTAACATTCACACATGAAAACAATGAAAAACAATTGGTGTACATATGAGCAGTTCAGAAATAAGAAAGCAAACAATATCTACTGCTGTATTTTTAAAAATATACCTCTTCCCAAGAAGTCTTATGATTTTGTTACCTTGTGCATAACATTAAAGCAAATTTTTGTACAAAAAAAAAAATTAGATTACCCTTGCAAAAAAATACAAAACCTCTATCTGTCTGCATCAGTAATAAACTAGTACCTTACCAAAGGTTAACAATACAGGAAATTTATTCGGGGAAAGCACTGCCTTCTCCTTCAGTGCTTCTTACTGTTGTTTTACTCAAATTGTCATAATTTTCAGACTCTTGCTCACTTGTATTAGGCAACAACCAGGATCATAACAGCATTGTACAAAATAACAACTTCTGACCAGAGGAAATACATAGAGATGAGATATCAAATCTCAAATCACAAGCAAAATTCTTGTATGGCAGGCTCTCTAGGACTGATCAAATGCTATTTAATATGAACTCCTACTAAAGCTCTTAATATTTATTGCTTACTGTCCCCTGTCAGTGTGATTAACTCTGACAGAAATTTGCACTGGAGGGTAGAAGAGGTGACACTCATGTTCAGGGATCTAAAGAGTGAGGAAGAGGAAAAAAGCAGAATGAAAGTCCATGTTGCAGAAGAAAAAATTGCTCAGAATCTAATAAAATGTGTTTCACTCTGTTTACAGAGGTCATGTGTATGATGGCATCAACCTCCTAATCTTGAGTTCAAAGCACTCTGAGGGGACAAGTCCTCCCTTTATCCTTTGATCCTCCTCTTTCTCATGCGGGGCCACCCCTGCTGATATTATGCCATACCTTACCAATTCCACATCCCCATTTTCATTTCCCTATAATGCAAGATCTAAGAAGATTCATGCTTAACCCAGTCAACCTCTTTTCTGATGCTACGCACACAATCTCACTGATCACTCCCCAAACCATTCTTTCTGTAAAGACAGATGAATTCCTAAGAGCAACACTATTAGATTCAAACTTTATTGCATATATCATTAAAGACCAGTTTAGAACAATCCATCTCACTTTTTAATGACTGTCCTTGAAATTGTTCCTCAAGGGCACTATGGGAGTTGGTTTCTATCACCTTAGTTCAGATATCAGACTCCATGCAGAACAGGTCCAATCGCAGTCACAAATACTGTAATTCGGACACTAAGCAACATGGTTTTGGCAGCCATCCCTCTACTAAGAAATCATGTAAGTAAAATGACATGTTTAATGGCATTAAATCAAGGTAGAGGGAGCTAAATCCTCCAATTTTTTGTTATATACATATGTACACCAACACATATATTATCAAAAGAAACTCTTGATAAATGAAACATTGGCCCTGTCATCCTCACTTTGCATCTATACTGCAGATTGATTACAGTTTGGAATGAACCAGAATATGCATCAACTCCGAAACAATCCAAAAAATAAACCACCTGCCCCACAAGCCTACAGCAAAGAGCATGGTAACTTTGGTCAAACATCATTCTTCTATTCCATTTATGTGTCATCCAAACCTTTTCTAACTATGCTCGGTAAGAACATTAGAAAGCTAAGAACTGCACCCTGATACCAAAGATTTTTTACCTCTCACTGACACATCACTATCATTTCCCCAAAAAATCGAAACCCACACCACCAAGATGGTATAAAATGTTGTCTCAATTAGCTGTACTTTACTGAATCTTGTCAGCTACATGAAAATTGCAGTGGGAAAATCAGGGTATCTTCAGGGCAACTTTCACATATCAAATGACACAAGATTTGCCTAGAACTGCTGCAAAAGTGATTGTGAGCCAGCAGTAACCTTAATATTAGCAGGTGCACTGAAGAAGACAAGCCTGGCTGGCTGGTTTGCAGTCTAACTGCAAACTTGAAGTCTACAGGAGAGGAAAGAAATACCATCCACTTGCCCTTGGGGATACAGAGGCCCTGGGTTGCAGTCTTAAACATATCATTAAGCCCTGAGCCTTCTGAAGACAACCACAAGTCACTGACTGGAAGACTCCTCTAGTCTGTAGTCTTCATTGCCAACTCTGAGAATTGAGGAATGTATTTTTTTTCTAGAAACTCAGAGCAATAGTTCAGTTAGAGATAGAATGGGTATTGAATAAAATGTACAGAATCAAGGACTACATATATTAGCTTAAGGAGGTCTCTGCAAAAACGTACCTATATAAACCTGTCTCTCACCTGCAGAATCAGCAACAGTTGTGTTTTTTTAAAGTACTTTTTGAAGACAAATTCACAACTTTTAAAATCCATTTTTACACTGATTAAAATGGTCAAGTCTCTAGAGGATTCATCGTTTTACCACCACACATTCATGTTATCTAGCAGGTTCTCTTATACCAACCCTCTTTTCCATCCTCACTACCCTACTGAGGTGCCTGAAAAAATGACTCTCTCTCTTTTGCATGTTAATTAAAATACAAGCATTGAACATGTAGGAGCAGGATTGCTATAAATCATTGCCCTGGCTGAATTCTTCTGGTAAAGCTGAAGATGTTTGTCAGTGAAAAAGCCAAATGGTGAGGTTTTAATTTAGGGAGTTCTTTACAGGTTTATGCTATGAGCTTTAAAATATTGCTTGCTTATTAAAATAAATACTGAAGTCCAGTTACAGTAACAACATCATGTCTCATTCTAATGCTATCCTCAGCTCCAAACAATGGATGGGATAGAGGTCCTGCTCCAGTCTGTTAGAAGAATTTAATGACCATTAGAAGGCAAGCAGAGATTTGTAGCATTCAGTTGCTCAGTGTCGTTGTTCCAGTCTTCACAGTGGAGAAGCAGCACATTTCTTTTAAGTAAAATATTGCTGGGAACTCTCTGCTTCAGCAATTACCTCGGAAACACATTGTTTTCTCAAAGCCATTAACATGTCAGATCATGGCAGTGCTTGACATCCAAACATGCCTTAGAGGGCTGCAATTCAATTTAAGGATCACCTCCTTTGAACAGGCCAACCTGCAAATTTCACAAAATCAGAGAGAAATTCTCAGGGCACACTTTGATCATGCTGCTTCCTAAATTAAAAACAAAACTGTAAGTGTTAAACATCTTTAACAAGACAATAAACCTCAGCCATAATCCAGGAAGGGTCCCTTAATGAGTAATGACATATGTTGTGAAGGCAGTTACCTCCTAATGTTCAATGCTGAAACAATACGATGGAATGGCACAGTGTTCAAAAGGGATGTATCATCACTAATGAGAGGATAATTTGAAGCCGCTCTTCTAAGAACCCCAGAGGAGATTTTCCATTGCTGCAGGATGGCAAAAGATGTAATATTCCATCTTATCATATCCTTTAAAGAGGAATGGGAAGTGACAATATCATAGAACAAAAGCTGATACAGAGATGGAAAATGGCCTAGATCATTTGGAGAGTCCCTAAAAGGGATACCTTTCCCTGCTCCCCAACATAAGTCTTGGTGCAAATCACTCATCTCTTTACTCCTCTTTAGTTCACCCAGCTGACCACTAATAGTGTATTAAACACAGCAAAGAGCTGCCCTGAAAGGGAGCGTAGCATTGGTATTGGCCTGCTGTGGAACACGCAAAATACCGCTAAAGAAGATGAGAGAGGGGAGGAGACTGAGGAGTCACAAGTGAGGGCCATGCTCAAAAGCAAAAGGAATCAAACGTCTCTTTTGTTAAATAAAAAAAAATTAAAAAAAAAAAAGAAAAAATACAACCAACAGAAAAACCCTTCAGAGTTAGGTTTTCTAGTTCCTCCCTTCGTTTCTTAGCACTATCTTCTAACATGTTACAGTTAGTCATTGTGTTGGGAAGACCATAATCTCTGTGGGGAAACACAGGGTGAAAGAGAGGAGTCTTGATGATGACAAACAGACCTTGATGGTAGTGGGGGAAGAAAAGAGCTTCCAATTACAGTCTTGGGTTTGTTGGCAAGGTCTTTTGCGGGGTTGAGAAGAGCAGGGAGTTTACGAAGTTTCATCTGTTTGCCTTCCTGTTCTTACTCAGAGATGCACCTAGCCAGAGGGAAGCATTTTGAAGTGTTACTTAGTCACATAACAGCCTCCCCTGGCTCCAAGATGAATTGCTGCAAATTCAGGCAGGTTATTTAGTCCATGCTTTTTTCCCCTCTGTAAAGTGTGACTGAATGGCAGCAATGACTTTTCCAGGTGATACAAATATTCAAGGCTAATGACTGTAAAGTACCCTTATAGATTGTTTTTATTTACCTTTGTCTCCCTCCAGGAGATGAAGATGTCTATTTATTCTTGACTATCTGACATAGTGGGAAATTCCACGTACACGTTTGAGTATTAAAAACTCCATTTTTAAACAATGAAAGTGATCTGCTCAGACTGTGTGGTGCATGGTTTGTTCTGGTTTTGTTTTGTTGTTCCTGTTTGGTGTGTGTTAACAACAAAACCAAAAATACCTCGAAGAAAATACTTCATGAAGCAAAGCACGTAAGTTCACTAGGAATGCTCTAGCATTGTTTGGGTCTGACCTAAAACCACAAAGCTGAAGAAATCACTTAAGGCCGTCCTATATTCTCAGCACACTATTCCAAGGGACCTTGCTGGTATTCACAGTACCAAGCACCACACATCCCTGTAAAAGAATGGAAAATGGAAACTGTAGCTATCACACAGAATTTCCCAACCTGTACTCATTTAAGATAAAACCTTCCCTAAATTAACTTCTAGATCTTCCTATTGAGTTTGAACATCAATTTGAATATGAAGCCAGGATTTTGTTTAGAATAAAAGTTTTCCTCATTTACATATGCAGATAATCTGATAACTGAAGGACTTTGTATCAATGGTTTAAACAACAAAAAAACACAATAAAAACCCCCAAACACTCCAAAGCTCTTGAAGCATAAACAGAGGACTTTGTGGAGGATAATGGTGGTGAGCATGCAAAGATAATGAGAATGCAGAAAGAGAAGGCTTTTTTATTTTTAAAAATGTATTGGCTTTTAAAATAAAAATAATACAAAATATGCTGAGTTGTTCTCTTCAGTTTAAAGAATTGTCTTGGGAACACAAAGAGGGAGTAGATGCCCTCATACAAGCTCATTTCATCTCGGCTCCACCCACATCACTACCTTCAGCAGAAAGAAATTTAAATAATACTCAGGTTGTGACAAAGACATGCTGCTCTGAAAATGAAAACAAACAGTCCCAGAAACAAAGGGCAAAATGCCTAACTTCACACTTCCTGACTTGTCAGTTTGATACAACTTCAACATTGCAAGCACAAGGGTTGAGCAAAAGGGAAGGAAGTTTATTTCAGAGATTTATCTTGCAGAGAGAAATGAGCAGTTTGTAAAGAAAATAATTATGAAGTTTAAAATTTCCAAGAATTTATTAAGAAATGTAAATATTTACTGGGCTTACTGAACATATGTGACAGGTTTGGTTCTGGTTTACACATGGCTTTCCGATTGTGTATGACAGGATTTGCCATGTGCAATTTAGAGAAAGACAGACTCACTCTTTATAAGCAGAATTAACAGAGAAAAAGACACTTGACATGATAATTTTGCACACCGTTTCTTTATGTGAAAAGTTGTTAGCAAAGTCCACAGAACCAATTAATTCCCGCATATTCTATTACTAGAGTTTTTACAGAAATCTAATGAGTTTCTCTCCTGACTCAAGTGACTAGCATTAGCTAAAGCAGCACAATGCTAGCATCTCTTTAGTCACTAATTCCTTGCTCTACAAGACAGTTCTGCATACAGAGGGGAGAGACAGTCAAAACGCGCTTTCTACTCTCACTATCTGATTGAACGCAGAGGAGCCAAACATGCTTCTCTGACAGTGAAAGAACACATAGCTGGGAAGGGATAGGGGATTCAACCAAAGAAAACAGACACGTAAGTCAAAGCCTAACTATGATTTTATTGGCACTTGTGCAAAATTCTCATTCCCTGTCCAGCACCTCTTTTACTTTGGTATTTTTGTTTGTCGGTCGTTTTTCTGGTTGGTTTTTGGAAGGCTTCTCTTCAGAGATTTAAAAGAGCAGCTGCTGGAGACCACTTCTAACTGCTTCCTGCATTACTGAAATAGCCCTATTTGGTGACAGAGTAGTATTTAATAATCATTGATACGAAATGTGTAACTCAGCCCTCCTCCCTTGACCCTTCCCCTCATGTAAAGACATATGCAAATTAAATGAATAACAATCAATTTGTGATGCTGCCATTTGCTGAAGCAGGCATTACTAGTTTCTACCTGATTGTTCCTTCATCTAAATCAAGGGAACTGCTTCCAGAGACAATGACAACTTGACATTACATTGCAAGTTGGACAGGCATCAGAGCTTGGGCGAACCTGCACTGTATTTACTAAATTACATTTTTACTTCTACAGGACCCCTGAGCTCTATAGAGAAGGCCTTTCAGATTCAGACCCAGCTAGTGTAATAAATAGCCTGTCCCCAGCAGTGGTGAATAGCTTACACCTATGGAAGAGCCTAAGAAACGTCATACTATGCAATGGTTCTTCCCCCCAGTTCTTTCCCACCTTCTAATATTTAGTAGCCTGAGGGCTTCTGGAGTCCAAGGTCACATGTACTGATGTGAGAAGTTCTACAGCTCACTCTTTCTGTCAGTTTTGTAAAAGGTAAACAATAGCTTCATCCAATGCCCTCCAGATTGTTCACTGAAAGCAACAGTGCACAATCAATCTTTTTTTAGCCTCTCTCTGCCACTCTATCATGTTTTCTCTGATGCCTTTTCCTAGTTCTGTCTTTTCTCACAGAAGAAGAGTGTAAGGCCCCTATCCATTGCTGGTGTCATTTGCTAGTTCTATTTCCAGTTCTATTATGTCCTTTTTGCACAGGGGGTCTAGAACTGCACAATATTTGCTGTGCAGGAGGCCACAGACTTATAGCAACCCTGCTCACTTTGCTGTCTTTCTTTCCCAAGAGTTTCAAGCACTCAGATTCTTTTTTTTTTGGCTTCCATCAAGCACCAATTTGACATTTTCACAGATGCACCTATGATGGCTTCAACATCTCAGTCCTCGGCAATAGCAAGCAGCTCAGAGACTTATGTTTTTCTATGTGGAGTTAGTGTTGGTTTTTTTCTTAAATGCATCACTTAGCATTTATTTACATTGAATTGCATTTGTTGTTTTAATGCCTACTCAGTCTTGTAAGTCTTGTTTGCAATTCTTTGTGGTTATTTCACTTCTCTTTACCTGTGTAACTTGGTAGATCAAAAGAAATCTTTTTCAGGGGTGGTTCAGCGGGATTTGGTTGCTAAAGGTAGAACTTCTGTCATCCTTTCAGTCAACTTTCCTGACTTTGCTAGCCTCCTTTAGTCTCCTATTCTCCTAAAACAACCCAACACTGAAAAGGCCTAAGCTAAGATGAGCATAGAGATAAACATGTAAACTGTCAGTGTACTCTTCATGTAATAGCCATTTCAACAGCTTTTTGCTATAATGCCAGTCTGTGCTTTTTCTTGAACAAAAGCAACAACCTCATGGGCAACTGTAATGCAATGCCATCTCAGAAACCTCTCTGATGCAGGACTTGACTTCCTACACAAATCCCTAGCAATTCTCACGTGCAGATTCCAAACTGCCAGATAACAGCAAGAGTCGCTACACTTCCATACTTGAATGGTGTTGCTGTACTATAAATGTAAATGCAATCGTATGGAAAGCCACGGGCAACATCTGGAAGAGAATCCAGACCATCAAATTTCCAGCCCTGTGTTCTGCCTTCTCCAAAACTGCCAAGAAGGGCAAATCTGTGACTCTCTGTGCCCAAGCCTAGTGCATCACTTCTACCATCTGTCTCAAAACACACCTGAGCATGATACTGCAGACAACTGGGATTATAGATTAACTTTGAGGATAAACTGATGAAGAAAGTATCAAGAAAGCAAATATGAAGAACTCCCATTTCTATTATGTGTGGAATTACAGAAAGCATGCCAGATTCTTCTCATGTAACAGCTCAGGAAGGCTCATTCATTAATTAGGACTGAGAATCTTGTTTATTTTCAGTCTTCTAAACCTCTGCATGTAAAAAGGGCTGGATGTTGTTTGAGAATTTTTGGGTTTTTAATATCTTTTGATAGCTCTGCAAAACTGAACTGGAAACAAATCTGTGACATGATCTCCAGTTAAACGTTTCAAAGAAAGCATGATTTTGAAACAAACTTGTGAGAACATTAACTATCATGATGAAGAATTTACCAGTTGTTCCAAAATTGCAGGAACATATGGACATGAATGAGACCAGGACAGTTTAAAAAAAAAGTGATCTCGGTTCCCTTCTCCCATTCCAGAATAAACCCTAATCTCAGGTTTTTTATTGAAGTCTGTTATGGTGTAAAAACCAAACTCTGGATTTATTATGCATCATCACTTAAATCACTTATTGTGCATTCCTAATTAAAATTACGACAGGGCAAAAACCAAACACTAAATATTCTACCCATGTAAGAGGTCCCCATCTCTCTATAGGACTAATGTTGCATAAAAGCTTCCCAGAGTTACATTAATTTAGCTAGTATTTTTCTAAGACAACATGACGAGGCCCAGATGGGAAATAAATGACTGAGTTAAAAACTTCAATACCTAGGATTTGGGATGATAATGTGAAATTCAAAATACAAAGTCAAATTATTGACCAGAAGGTCTCCACCTCTGCCTTGTTCTTTTGTTTGTTTGTTGGCTTTTTTTCTGGTCTCCTGATTCCCCAGTTTCCTCAATGACTGCCCTACTTTAAGCAGGGGAGAGTAACATCTTTTTTCACTGTGTGGTGTACAGCATTCACCCCTCTCCCAAGTAGAGAAACAGCAGGGGGGCTTAAACACTCACAGAGGCAGAAAAAAGGACAAGAAAACTGTCTTTGTTCAAGGCAGACAGTACGAGGTCACGTTACTATGGCAGCATGAACCATTTCCCCTCATTCTAGCTAGTAGTTCAACTTTGCTCATAGTTTATTCCCTGGGAAGCCTAATACAGAGTTCAGGTTTGTGTGTGTGGGGTTAGAGGTCAACAGCAATATGACAATGGCCTAGTCAAAAGGAAAGAAAGCTATGATATAGCAGAATCAAAGAGTCGGTTCACCAATCACCAGGGGCTGGCTCAGAGAGAGAGGTTAGGATTCATCCCCTCACTTTAGCCTAAAGTTCCTGATTTAGCTATTTTGTGCTCAGCATATAGAAAGCCTGAATGGTGAACCATAAAAATGACACTGGAGAAAATAGTAAAAGATGAGAAGATGGTGCTGAAATAAGAAATGTGCATCATGTGCACAGTGCTGTGTTGTATTTCCTAGATAAATTATGGCTACATTTACAGGCATCTTAGATTAATGCAGTTATTTTTCCTGCATCATTTCTTACAATTGTGAATAACATGCTAATGGGACATAACTTCTCCACACAGAGGCTGTAAGAATGGAAGCAAGAGTTTCTGAATAAACATGTGTTAAGTCTATGCACACACTTGTGTGTAGCAAATGCTCCAATAAAACGGGACAAGTGTAAACTCTAAAATAATTTTAAAAGAGAAAGAGGTAAAACCTGCATGTGAATGAAAACACTCATTTCATAAACCTTTAAAGACAAAAAAGAATTATGATTTGATTTATTTCACTTGTATGCCCAGGTACTCAATTTCCATTTAGCTTACCATATTCTTTTCCCATCCACCTTCTACTTTGCTTTAGAAATTTTAAGTTGTCTCATGTCCCAAAGAAAAGGTTTCAGAAACATGAGTCTGTAAGTAATGTTTCTTTAGGCAAATAATCGAGAAAAACTGAGATCAATGATGGATGAATGACACAGGCGGATGCATGTGTAATATTTGTTCCTGTCACCACAGTCCTATTCTACTTGCTGGATTTGGATTACTTTATTAAAATGTCATTTCAAAAAACTCTGCATTTTAGGCTTTCTTTATGGATTATTTACATTTAGACAAGAAAAGTTACTTTTTTATTCTGAAAAAAAATGAAACTGAGGTGAAAAGTGCCTTAAATTTAAAAGCCACTTAAACCCAAAGTGTGCTGCTCCTCTTTTAATTGAAAAATGATCTCAGTAAAAGCTACAGTATTTTTGTGTGGAATTTGTGAGGATCTCCCAGGGGAAAAAAAACCCAACCAAAACCAGACAACTGTTTACTATATATTCACAAGCATTAGTCCAAACCAGAAGATTTACTTCTACCTTACACAGGGCTACAAATATTTTAATTATCAAAAAATGGTCTGAAATCTCAAAATTTTAAGTCCAGCAGCATGTCACTAAACACTTTTAATGATGAAGAGAATCCTGTTAATGCCCCAAATATGCGAGAACACCATAATGGCATATCTGTAACTAATGGCCTGTGGATAGTACTCTATTTCTGGACAAGAGGGAATTACTACTACATTACACTAAGAAACATTTCCAATTAAAGAGGAAAGTAATGTAAGTCCAATTAAATACAGTAACCAGCTGCTGTTGAAAAGCACTAAATTTATTACGATAAGACATTGCAGAACTGCCCATTCATGGTGAAACATTGATTTAAAAGACTCAGATACTTAAGTGATATTCAGGCCTTCCAGCAGCTCACATTACAAGGGCTTCTTCCACCCCTCCCCCTATATTGTCCCTTTAATATGTGACAATAAGACTCACATACATGAAGGTATTCACTGCATAGATTGAATTAAGCCATTTAACCTCTACTGAAATCCCATCAAGAAAAATCAATCCAGACTGGACTTGATCCTACAGCAACTAAAACATGATTGGTAGCTGAGCTAGACAGCCTTAAGTTATATCAGGCACATCTACGTTGTACTGTAATCATTTCTGTGACTGCAGGGTAGACATCTGTAGCCTCTGGAGATTCACTGTTGAGGCCTCAGGAAAAACCTGTCCAATGCTTTTCTGTAACAGATGAATGCAGATCACAACAAGGGACTTTCCCAGAGAGAAAGGTGCAAATGAGTAAACCCACGTAGTTCATGGAAAAACCTAACATGCACACCTTATTTCCTTACTTGTAATCTTAAAACTGATTTGTCTTCTCCTGTTAGAAAGGGAGTTGGTTGAGCTAGAGAGATTTACAGAGATAATTCCTCTTGCCCTGAACAAGGTAGGATGCTACAGGATGAAAGCATTCTGTAGCCTATCCCACAGGGAGCAACACAATTACAAAGGGAAAAGGAAATGCATTCCTGTTTCAAGCACAGGACTGATATTCTTATTTACAGCTCAGTTGCATTCTTACATGGTGTAAGGTAGTTGCCTGTCGTAGTCATCACTGCACCTCAATTTACTGTGAGAGGGCAAGCCCGGAGGAAGAATGGGGTATGTCGAGCTTTAGTGACATTAGTCAGTCATTGTGTTCACGTGGCACCTTCCTTCATTCTCTTATTTGGAAAAGAACAGTTCATTTGGAAGTGACCTACAACAATCATCTAGTCCAAGTGATGTTATCCATCAGCAGAAATGACATGAGTAAAACCTCTATTCAATAGACTAGTAAGGAGAGCAAACTGCTCTACGGAACTGATGGTGCAGGGAATGGGTGGATGTTAACAGCAGAGAATTTTCAGCTCTTAAGTGCTTAATGAACTTAATCAGACCATTGAGTTTACTTAGAATTAAGCAAATTCAAATGTCTAAGAAATACTTGCATTCAAACAGTAACAACAGCTATTGCAAGGCCAACATAACAAATAAAATAAACTCTTTAGGACAGATGTATTTGTAAGACTAAAACAAATCTTAAGGAGACAACTGCCAAGAGATTTTAAGTTACACTGAGATATCTTAGTAAGTACTGAAATATTTTGCCTATAGCCCTTAATTCAAATTTATGAATTGTAAACACTGGAAAGATTCAAACATATGCATCTGTAAAAGAAACTATTTTTCTTAATTCTCTATTGGAAACTGCTAAATAATTTTCATTTTTCAAGCAGACAAATATTGAAACGTAAAATTCTTAAGGATGTTTTATCAATTTCTGTAGTTGCTACATGCATAACAGAAGGATTAAATTGACTGAAACACTGTCTGCGTTTTAAATCTCTCTCTGGTCGAGCCATAAACCATAGATAATTGATGTGGGTCTGGGGCCAAATTATCTTCAGAAAGATCAGATTTATTTACTGAACACGCCAGATGCACAGAAGTCAGCAAGAAGCATTTATTGATTAGCCATTGACAGGACTGTGTCACCCACGTGCACGATATTATTGATTAGGTTTATTTGGTCAATGTACATCTCTAAGATGTTGTCTCCTACAAGTGAGCAGCACAATGGCTTTTGGGGAGAAGCACGACTGAAGAATATCAAATACATAGAAATTATCCATGACAAAGGGCCCAGGGCAGCTGTGCTCAATTCCTAGACTGAGAGAAGAGATAATCCACTAATCCTGAACATAGGGGGAGAGCACAAGTCTGCCACCCAATCTGAGTTCCAGAGATTTCTATACAAATAAAGAAGCATCTTCCCCTTTGACATCAGAGGTCATGGGTGTTTTGTCTGCACTGGCTGGGAGTAGTAGTTCTTTACATCATGATCATTCTTACCTACTGCAGGATGAGTCTGCTGTTTCCTATCACTGAGAAGGATGTACTTTCAATTTCTCTCTAATTTAGAGGAATACAAGATTTAGAGGAAATGAAGCAAACTGGTACTCTTCAGAGCCTTCTTTAATCTTTTTGTTGCATTTTGAAGTGGCTTTTCTATGCTGCACTTTTAAAAGTAAATTATGCCAAACTGATCTGGTCTTAAGGATGGGCAAAGTATATCCTTTATCTAAACGTGTGTTAAATAATTGAGATAAGAACCTGCTTTAGCCATTGCTACAAGTGCAAAAATACCTTCACATACTCTACCAGCTTTGATATAACTAATGAAGAAATTGCCTCTGTTTTGGTGGGAGCTGCTCAGTCCCGTTGCTGTGTTACAGTCTCACAGAGAAAGACTTAGTTACACAGTACCATTAAGTATTCCACTATTAAAAGCTAAACTGTTAGGTTCTAAGGCAATTGTCTACATCTCTTAGGTGACCTGACTCATTAACCACCTGTAAAAGCTGCATATCCAGTGCATTCTCTATAAGGAATTACTACTTAAGCAGGACTGTCAGAAGGGAAGCTCATCAGAGACCTGTATTTTTTTATTAGCAATAAAAACCTTCTTCCTAGAGAAAGAGCTCCGCCCACCCCCTTTCTCTTTTAAAAACCGAGCATCACCCACACTTCATGCTTCCACCACCTGCAGGCTGTCCTGGCAATTGACCAAAAGTCTGAGGGTTGCATTTCATTTGCATAAATCAGAGCTGATTACAGTTACTTTCCTCATTAATACACCGAGTACTGATTAATAATTGGCAATACACAGAAAGTACTGATGTATTTGTATGGATCTGAACGGATACGTGATATCAAAAATGTTTCTGAAAACAAAACTCTTGTTCCAGAGCCCTCATTCTCTACACGTAAACAACAACCAATCTACTTCATAATGCAGTCTTTGTTCCAAAAGAAAAAGACCTGACAGTTCCTTTAGCTTCTACAGGACACATTTTAAACCCTGAGGGGAAGGTGTGGGTATATGAGCTACTTTCCTGAGCCCTGTCTGGTTCCATACAGATGCTTCACCTGTTGACACTCCTTACTGCTATTGTCACAGGTCCTGTGACCTGGATCTTCTGCACTTGCATTCAGCAAGAAAACACCAGTCAAGTGTAAGAGGGGTAAACTGTCTCCTTCTTGCCTATACTGGACAGATACAAGAAGCTTATTCAACACAGCACATCCCCCATTTCAGTATGACTATATACATTATCTACCAGCATATTTATTGCTTACATAAGATGTGAGTTATTCACTGGGAAAATTGATTTATCTATCAGATAATTAGTAAACTTCAATAATTGCAAAAACCTCTTAGCAGTCAGTTGACAGTCAATTAACATACAGTCTTATTAAATCTCCATTAAATACCTGTTGGAGTTAATTAAAACCCACATGTAGGATTCCACAGTTCCTGAGGAAGCAACATTATAATTTAACAATAAGAAGCCTGGAACTGAGTTGCTTGCTTGATCCTATTGCACTGAGTTGCTCTAGTTTAAAGTAAGGATAGCACTATCAGATCTTAACACTTAATGATTATGTGAAAACACAGTATGAAAAATGCGAATAAAAAACCACGAGATGCTCTAAGATTGTCAGCTGGACTCAGCTGCAAACCCTTTTTCCTTACACATGTGTGAAGTTCATGTGTGGGCTTTTGGATTACCTCAATTCCTTCAACTCACTGTGGCTAATGTCAGTTGCATCTTAAAATCACTGGGCCAAATTTTCCAATTAAGCATAAATCTCACTGCCTTCACTGGGAATTTTGCATGAGTAATACCTAGGTGCAAACTAAGTAGCAGTTTCATGCTTGATATATGTGAAACATGAATCTGGCCTCAGCATTTCTGAGGAATTTTGGAATTTAGGAACATAAGGATGAAAACACTGGAGTGGAAAAGCAAAAGGCAGTTCTGGCTCTGAATGCACATGGCCACAGAACAGACTAACGCTGTAAGAAAGGAGGATTTAAGTCTCATAGCATTAAAATAGGAAATTTAGGACCTGCTTTCTCACCATATTTATAGAGAAGCACATCCACTACTGTTCAAGGAAACCCAGTGCTCGTAATTTCTGAGTTGCCAAGGGCCTGCTCTTTTACTTACTGAGTCACTGTCTGTGAGGAGTCAAATGAAGCTCAGTGTTACACAATGTAGTGCAACCTGGTATGACACTGACACACAGTGTATTGTGGCCTGATTTGCCTCAACACACTGTGACAAGGATGCAGGCAGTGAGGAAGTCAAATCTCCTTCACTTCCTAAAGCATCCTCAATGAGAAATAAAACACAGAAAGGAAGACCTCCACAGGCCATCCCTCCATTCCTCCCTCTGATGTCACCAGCTTTTAAAAAGGAAGCTTCAGAATAGAGCATGGAATCTTGCACAGGGAAGCAGGGATGCACACTTTGACACATGCTTGCCTTTTCATTGAACTATGCCTGTGAAACCCTTCCTCAGGTCTATGTTAGAGTACATGCTTAACACTCCATGTTAGGTCACGTACGCACAACATGAAAAACCAATATTGTCTTTGTTATATAGCATATTCTGTAAAATATATTAAATGACACCATCAATCCCCAGAGTTCACAATCTACAAAAATAAAACTCTTTGCTGCACAGGAGAAGATAATACTTATAAGCAAGACAAGCCTCTGGAGGCTAGAAGACAGTATAATAATGCTGTCTATATCTAGACAAGATGATCTAGACTAGATCATCTATACCGAATTGAAGAGAGAACTTGCAACAAGGGCAGCAAGTCTGTAATGGCTCTTGTATTACATCACATCTTTAAAAGTGACACTATACTTTTATGTAGTGGGACAAATGATGAGTAACCCACCATGCTCTTTTGTAGGCATTCTAATGAAATTATCTGGAACTAACAATGGTTTGGTCTAAATTTGTCCCCTTACTGAAACTTACTTTGCTGGCTTCTGCTAAAGCAGAAGCATCTTCTGTATGATGAGACAGACAAAAGATAAATGGTACAGAGAGCTTCCACAACACTAGACAGAATAAATTATACTTGGGTTTTGCTTCTACCCAGCCCACCCAAAGATGCTCATAAAATTAAAAAACGAACAAAACCCCTCAACCCAAACCAGTCTTTTCCTCTCGCAACAGACAAAAATGCAAACATTTAGTACTTTTGTTTCAACTGCAACACATGAACAACTCTGAGCAAGTACGAGATCCTTTAAAATGGAAATCAAAATTGCATCATAGCTCTCTCATACGTACGTGTTACTGTTTACTCTAAAGTAAGTCAAAGTCAGTTCACAGAAAACATCAACAGTAAGAATTTGGAAATCTATCCTCTTGTTGTTGACCTAGCCTTATAGTATTCAGGACTTCTCTTCTACATACAGTAATTTTCTGAACACCTAAGCATATGTATAAAAGTGAAATCAAATGACTGCCTCAAACTTGACAGAACTGCTGAACTAAGAACCATGAATTGTCCTCTATTAAAGGGCATCACCTTGAGAAAATAAAGCTTTGTAAACGTTGCTCTAAAAGTTAGCATTCTCTGCTACTGGCTTTTATATAGTTATAGATATGTATATTCATAAAGGAAGCAGCAACATTCTTCAAAGAATAATGTAGCCTAACCACATTTTATGTGACCTTAACCAAACCTAGAAATCAGTAATCTGTTAGAAAAAATACAGGTTTATCCTTATCAAGGTACTAATGTATCTCTAAAAAGGGACCCTGTTTATGAAAACAGCTAAATAAATACTAAAAAGGAAAACAAACCTCTAATCAGACAGAAAATACTGGTCTAAGAGTGAGGGGCAATGCTCACAGTAATCTAGGGATGTTCAGGTTATAATGAGAGAGCATGATGTATTATTTGTGACTTAACTTATTTTAGTCTAAGGTCCCTGAATAATTAACCTGCTTTGTTTCAATTCATTTAAATGTCCATATTCTACTGCTTATAAAATTGGAATGTGTTCTACAGAATAAACGGGCACGTTGCTTCCAGAGCTGTCCAGAGACTGATATGGAAAAATGTTATTTATGATTATTGTTAGGATTAAAGTATTTTGCTCAAAACAAAAATTAACATTGCTTTGATAAAAATATTACATTTGAGAGCAAATACTTATTTTATCCTATTTACAAAAGAATAGAATTTCATGTTTTTATACCGACATTGTACCCAATTTATTGTTTATAAAAATCTCAAATAAAACAGATTAACTCATTTTACAAAATGATCTCTATTTAGAAATTAAGTGGTTTAAAATGAATAAATAATTGTACAGTATCAAATCATAACATATAAAGATGTGAGTGCAGCTAATTACTACAACTCATGATCACTGATACCATGTGAATGAAAAGGTGTTATGCTTATGTAAACAGAAACTATGGCAAAGGGTATACATTTACACAATCAACTTTTCCAGTTGCACCATGAATAATATTGAAAATTTCCAGCATTTAACTTGCTGTTACTATCCTATTATTTAAACCGAGTCTTTCTAATTCTACTATTTTTCTTCATGGCTGCATGTCTGGAATACAAGCCTGTTTCCCTAACTATTAAGGAATATTACTGTTGCTGGAAATTCATCTGTCATTTTACAAATCTTTTCAAAGGAAGAAATTACACATTGTCTCAGTGAAAGAAAATAACATAGAAACAAAAATAGTATACTTCTTGCTCCCACAGGGACAAACCAAGTAGTATTTACCTCTGATGTGATAAACAAAAGATCAGAAAGGATTAGTACTGATGGCTCTCTAAATAGTATATTTGTAAGAGAATCATGTTAGAATCACAGGAAAATATCCACTTTCTGATGCCAATTTTTGAGGAATTTTTAACTGATTTTTTAAACTCTATTTCTGGAAAAGTGTATGATGGCAGCCACTGTGTCATCACCACCATCATCTCTTTACATTATTGCTAGGATTTCTTCTGGAGAACCGTTTACAGTCTCCTGTGCAGAAGCAACTAAGGCTGATTCCACAGGGGTCATTTTCAATGACAGATACATTTTTGAGAGCAGAGTAAAAGTGCATCCAGAAAAGAGCCTTCCATCTAAAAAGAACACACAAGTATCCTTACGTAGCATTCAAGTCAAGGAGACCTTGGGCAGAGAAGACTAAATATCCATTTCTCAACACTCATTTCTCTCCAGCTGTGGGTCAGAGGCAGGATAAGAATACCCAAAGCGCAGCACTGGCAAGGCAGCACTCTTAGATGCATCGGAATGCTTGAGAATCAGCGACATGCCTGTACACATAAGCATGTCCTTTTTCAGTAGGGAGTACACAAAGTAAGTTATGCCAAACTACCTTCTGTTTACAAACAATGGCTCATCATTTGCAGATTGGTAACTGCAAATGCAATCTTACCCTGCTGATTTTTTTATTACTAATGTAGTTACCAAGGACTCGGCTAGTTTTTGCCATTACAGTGATCGCAGGACCATTCTGGATAACAACAATGATCTGCCCTAAAACCCAGTTTCTTCCCCATCTACTTATATCAGAAAGACTAATGACTGCTGATGCTGCCACAGCCTCTGGAACACACATCCAGGAAATGGTCTACTACTGTGCAAATCACTGCAAACACACTGAAAATAGCTACAGTTGCACTAAAAGGACTATGATTTTAAAGAATATGCTTGACAAAACAAGGAATACACAACTTTTGCATACAGACTAGCTATTTGTACAAATGGCTCTTAATGAGTTATACTGATAACAGTCATAGCAATACATTGGATAAAGATATATCCAGGGTATGAAGTATACAGAAAAGAAATAACTTGCAGGGAAGAAGCTTTAAAGAAATTAGACAATTGGACAGGGACGAAACTTACTCTTTCTGTTCTGCTAGTTCGATAATCAGTGAAGCTGTGAAAACAACATTTGTGTATTCATCTCCATTAAAAACTTACCTGCCACTGTATTTCTTAGTTTCACATTGCCCAAAGCTGAAGAGATGATCTACAGAGCATCTGCTTCAACACCTGCAGCCCATGCCCAGCATTTGACACACAGGAATTTTTATCATGTTAGGCTTCTCTATTTCTTACCTTCTTATTTAATATACCATGGCAACAACCTCTTACAGCCCATTTTCTCAGCTGAAAAATCACAGACAAACTTCACTGCTTTGTAAGAAACCTGTTCGAATCTCACAAGGGAACTGAGCAGCCAACAGTATTAGCCCTCCTAGTCAAAAAGGAGTCTAGGCATAACAGGAAATCCCTTCTTTCCGACTAATAGAGCCCTCACAGGAAGCCTCAGAGAGTCTGATGATGTGCTCTCCGTGGCTGTGAAACTATTGCTTGACCACCAGTCTCATAGATGAGGTGAAATGGGACACATCTGCTAAGAGTGCTCATAACACAGCTCTGGGAAAATCACACACAATACATTCTTGGTGTCACTACCCTGGCATGATCTCACTCTACTTGTCTGTTATCACAGAATTACAAACACAAACTCCACTTGCTAAGGTCCTGTGATGCACTGGAATGGAAGAGATGCTTTCCTGAGCTGATTTTCATTAATTGCATGCATTTTAAACTTAAATGGAAGTGACAACAACCGAACACAAAACCGGGGCACATTTTCACTTCTAGTACTAGCATGTCCTTTCACAAATTTGTTTAAAAATGGCTTGATTAAAAATGAAATTTGAGACAGAAAATGTTTGTTCTGGAATTACAATACTCGCAAGTTAGAATCATGGAATGTTTCCTTACCGCACAGCAAAGAAAATAGCCTGAAGTCTATCTAACCAATACTGGCTTGGCTAAAAAGGTGAGCACCAGGGAGGTCAAGGTGAGAGCATACTTCAAACACCTGCAGATACCCAATGAGAAGTGGAAAAATATTCTGCCACTCTGTTCTCAGAGAACCTCTCAGGTGAGTATTCTCTACAAAGTGAACTTCTGTGTCACAAATGTACATGACTTCTGAAAACTGTACTGATGCTACAAAGGCAACACTTGCAACCTCAAATCCCCATGATGAGTTCTAATGGGTACAGCGTATTTCACTTCAGTTAGTGTATTAAAGAAAACTAAGTTGAGCAGAGCCAGGTTTCTTTCCCGCAATGCCAGATGATTAATAAACAGAAATGCTCAAAACCCAATGAAAAAATATGTAGTTGTGTAAAACCTTACAACACAGCTTTGCATTCATCACAGATGGACACAAGGTCTTCTCAGAGCACTTGCAATTTAATTAAAATGCAACACTATAGAAGAAAATTCCCCAAATAAAGGATGCAAAGATTACAATCTAAATACAATGTTGTTAGCTGAAAGAAATGAATGTAGAGTATTGAATGTTCAAAATTGTGTTGAATTAGATAAGCAAATCCCATGCAGACTTTGTTAATGATTCATAATCAGCTAATAAGCTCATCTCTAGTAGAATAATGATCCATGGACCTGTTAGCTCATTTATCACTATGTTTTACAACACCGGCAAAGAAACTAATTAAATCCCAGCATCATTACACAGAATTCCTTTTAATAGAGATACAATGATGCACTAGAGGCTACAGATTACTCTGCAAATTGTACTAAGAGATTCTGGACAGCGAGTTTTAATTAACATGTTAGCAAGAAGCTTCTCACTTAAATAACAACTAAGTAGGAAACATCTGCACACTCAAAAACATTAGAGGAAGGGAAGAATAAGGAAAGGAGCATTATGTGAGGTATTGAAATCATAGACTCTTTCTATCTACAGTAAAAATCTGTTGCGAACAGCAACTGTCTGCATTTGTTATCCAACACAAATCAGAAGGCAGAACTCTGGCTCCAGATTGGGGTTGAAGATGTTGGTACAGGGGCATGTATACCAGTTACAAAAAAAACCCCAACACAAACAAGTTTGCAGCACTATCACTAGGCCAGTGCAGCTGGAGCATCTCAAAACAAACGGCAAAGGTTCATCAGGCAGAGTACAGTAAGTTATCTCACTTTGCTCATTGTGGGAGAGAATACAGATGGGTCACTGTCCAGAAGAACTGTTCCCTGCTATGAAAGCGAGAGAAAAAGAGTACCTTCCCCTCGCTGCTCCCCCCCCCCGCCCCCCAAGAAATAAAGGAAGAACTTAGAGATAATACAAAATGAGTGAAATAACGTTAACACTCCACCAAGACTGGTATTTAAAGGAAAGACAGCTCTGTAGTGGGAAAACAACAGAAAGCAGTCACTATTACTTTTCACCTGAACATCCCAACCTAAAGCAAGAAGCATGCACAAATTCTGCAGTGAATCTGAGACAAGAAGTGGTGTTCGCATGTGTTTTTCAAATACATGTGTAAAGGAATATGCAGCCCCAAAATGGTGAATAGATGCTATAACTATTGAAAAAATAATCAAATAGGCAAAACGCTCTAGCAAAATAACCCAGGCTTTGTTGGTTTTACCTCTTTTCTTCCTGAGAATTGTTATTTAACAGAGAAGCACAGAGACAAATCTGAAAAGTTTTAACAGGTCAGATAAACCAATTCTGTCATATAGTTTGCAATGTGGTACAATGAGTCACTGAAAATACAGCTCTCCAGAAGAAATACCATTTCATGTTATAAATGAATTCACAGCTTACAAATGTATCAGAATGTTCTGTATCTTATACGCTCTTTTAATGGCCAATTATTTAGGAGGTTTACATCAATAAACACTTTTGGTTTAACTGTTTTTGGTTTTAGTTAAGTGAAAAGAAGCAAAAAGATCTTTCTAACTAAAGAAATTGCACAAAGTTGAAGAACTTTTCACAAATTGAAAAAGCAAGAAAGCTGGTTTTCTGCTTTCTAGGTGTGTGCAATATGCAGTTGAGAGCATCAGAGCTGCTAATTCTAAAGCCATAAGCATGGGCCAGGTTTTGAAGACTGTGTAAATAACAACAGTTGCAGGTATCTACAGGCATTTTTGTGCTAAATGGGTATCAGCAGTTCAAGTATATTATACCTAAACTGATCTAACTACAGATTGCTGTTAAAACAGATTGTCCTGCACTTCTTGGGCTCTGAGTCTGTGTTACCTTGCTTTCCACATCAATTTTGCATGATGATACAATCAACTGGACTATCTCACTGATCTCATGGGAAAATAATCTCTCAGAATCAAATGCAGAAAGAGCTAAAAACCTTTGGCTACATATGGCAGGCAGAAAAGTAGAAAACCTATTTGGCAGCAGTATGCAGTTAAGACTGCACTGCAAAGTGCACGCTAGCTCCCAGACTGTGACTGAAATAGGGTAAAAAGCATATAGGTACACATGCTGGGTAAATCATCCCATTCCTTTTGGAAACATACTTTAAGATAGATTGTCTCACCTTCAGGACATATCCTTCTCTTTCCTAGCCAGAACTCTGAGATCACATGCCTAATTTTCTGACATCAAAATCAGAAGAGATAAACCCCATTCCAGTTACTTACTAATCTGGATGATTATGACCAAGGGAAATACTATTTTTTTTCCAGTTAATATTTCCTCTTTCATAAATGAACAGTTTGAAAATATTTCAAAACATAAAAAGCTTGGCAGTGTCACTTTTTCTTCTCACAGTTGAATTAATGAGAACCAAAGAGTGAATAGGAAAAATCTGGGTTTGAGTTGGCTCCATTTTAAACTGAGTTCTCAAAGGACTTTTAGAGAAATTTATTACTTGAGTGTAGCATTCAAAGAAAGTGCCCATCAGAGCAATTGGTCACTCCAGCAGGATCACCAATTTCTTATTGATTTCTCTGAGATTTTTTTTTGTCTAATAAAACGTAGTTAGACTGATGGTGCCAATTAAAGACTAGAAGGAACTGAAGTTGGTGCTGGCATTATCACATAGTAAAACGCAACAATGCTGTAAACATCCATTAGCCATTACAGTTTTCATTAGCCCCCTGAAAACAACTCATTAGTGTTCTTAGACATGACAGACAGGTACAGTAAATGAGATAAAACTATCAATATATTAATTGTGTGTAAAACCAGGGCTTCCATGATCATATTCCACACAGTGACAAACAAAAGGTTAAATACACCTTCTGCAAGAAATAAACATAAGATGCAATGCTTCTAGCCAGAGCGTAGAAAGATGCTATGTGAGAAACTAACAAAGATATCAGACATTTCATGTATACAGTAGGGACATTTCATTTATATGGTAGTGTAGGTTCATCTGAAGCTCAGGCTGCTACGAATTGTCACAGTTGTTTAGTCAAGGCAAAATCTTATAAAACTTAGTGATTTAACTTTAACTGCTCTAACAGGAAAGCATAAATTTGATTTTTGCCATTCTTTGTACAGTGGCATCTATTTTAAATGCATAACATTGTTTAAAAGACATTTTAAAAGTACTACCCACATGTTTCAGAATAGTCTTATCTCATGTGGGTGCACACAATTCCTATACCTTGTCCACCACTAAGTCTCTTGCAACAGCATGGGCTCTAGCAACAGTCAGCTTACCATAGTATGAGGCAAGTCCTGATTCAAAAGTAAAGATGCAGTCATTCTAAATCATTTTAACACTAGGTACTCCAACAGTAATAGAACAAAAAGTGTTCAAAGAATACTGTGACCTTACTGCCCCCTATTCTGAAGCTTAGAAAATTACAACTTCCCCTGACCTATACATTCTGAATAGTTCAGCAGGGACAGGAAGAATCTCTCTGAAAACGAAATGACAGTGCAGATGTAGTTTCTCTTAGTTCCATAATATTGTCACTCCTACATGCTATCTGTATTCCCTGCTGTAGAGGCTTGTGGACACTTTATGCAGAAGGCACTGTGGGGAACGAGATCATTTTTATACTGATCTAGTCTTTTTAACTGGAAAAACAGGTTAGCAACATCCCAACATAACCAACTAAACAGACCCAAGATGCACAGGGTATCTCACTCAAACACTTTGTATCATGCTAAGATATTTTTCTCTTCTCAACAAACAGAATATATTATATAGTCATTCATGCAATGACGACCTCAGGAAAAAGTTGAATATTTGAATATTTTCTATACCACTCCCCACCCCTCTCTTAAATACCTGCTAGCACATCAGTTGCATCTGTTATTTCTTTCTTTTTTACCACTGTTGGCCTGCTCACCAGCATCAGTTCACATGGCCAAGAAGTAACAGGTTAGGACACATTGCAGAGGTATCATCTGAGTATTTTAATCGAGAATATACAGGACTATGCATTTAAAGAATTGAGGGTCCTCAGCAATCTATGGGACGAGAATAGGAATCAAGATCTCAGGGTTCATATCAAGTAACAAATGGATATTCATACACACATCCACACACTGGGTTTACGTCAGTTTTCCACACGCTGGGTTTACTTCAGTTTTCCTGACAGATTGTGTCTTAGTTTATTTCTATTTGTTATTACAGTTAACTGACATAGCAGCTACATTTACTTCCATAAATTATGGTAGCAGCAACTGTTTCTACACTCACATTTAACTGTTTCTTATTTTGAAAATTAAAGAATTAGCTTTTGAATAAAATGTGATTTTTTTTTCACAAAATCTAAGATTTTTTTTTAATACAGGAACCAGTTCTCACACTCTTTCATTAAAAAAAAAGTTGTAGGTACAACTCTCTCATCAGACACAATCATAATGCACAATGCTAATTCACAATTAAGTGAATTAATGCCTAATTGGTTAGGATGCCTGTAAGAACGCATAATTTTGGGGATGAACAATGACAGATTCATTACTTTCCTTTTTAAATAGGAAGCATGTTTACTTTCCTTGAGAAGTTTTCCTTGTTTTCTGTTTTAGAGTTTTCCCTCATAATGCAAATATCCCGCTCCTCCCCTTCTCCCAGTCTCATATATTTTGCCTACATTCATTATACACAAAAATTTCTATGCCAGTTATCCCATGAGCCTGAACTTCCCAAATACAGTAAAGCACAAACATATTTCTTTTGTTATATCAAAACGTATTAGGCAGACCTCACAGCCTCTTTGTTGGTATTTGAAGGGGATTCTGAAGGAACAATGAAGCTTAGGTTTTGAGCAAAGGTAATTTCGGAAGGTGGAATCACAGCTTAAGAAACTCTCCAGAGATTTTTCTTGATGCAAAGCTAAGAAGACTTTGTGATAATTTCTTAGGAACTGGCCTCATTCCAAGTTGGATTTTAAACACAGATTATAAAGCAAACACCATCCCCCACAAGTATTAAGAAAGAAGAAAATTACAGAATGGGGCTGCAGAAATGGTCTCTATTGTGGGACCAAAACCCGTCAATCAAGCAGGTTGACAGGCATCAGAGATTGACAGACAGGCCCTCTCTCTTGACTTCAGTTATCTGGGGGAATGGGAAAAATGTCTGCAAGAACATGTTAAATTGCCAAAGTCATTACCAGTCACCAATTACCAAAGAAAAGATAACAAGGTGTATTTTAGAAAAATCGATGCAACAACATGCATTTCAATAAAGTGAGTTTTTCAGAACTTTAGAAAACAAAATGAACTATTTAGGGAATACATGATGTTTTTTTCATAGAATACTGAGCACTTCACTATGCCAGCAGGCTTTGGAGATTCATCACTATTCTCTCTGTATTTTGTATTGAGGCCAGAGGTCAACTAACAAATATTTCCTTTTGTCTCTTCTTAGGCTTAACTTAAAGAAAGGCAGTAAGCTCTGTATCCCAATGATTAAAACTAGGTTCTCTGCGTGACAAACTACAGTCCAAAAGCCATTTTGGTTCTCAAGTGCATTTATTCTAGTTGCAGGAGTAAATTCTATTATATGTTAATAAGTTACAAAAAAAAGACCAAAGGATCTTGATATTTTATTTACTGCCAGATTTGATGTTTCCATTCACCCAGGCTGAAAAGGCCCCTTATGAGATGTGCTGGACCCACTGCAATGTCTTTGCACAGGGTGCCTAAGCTTGGGATACCACATTTCTTTCACATCACTCTATTCAAAATTCTTCTGTAGTCATGACCTAAGTCAAGTGAAATGAAATTTCTTCCAACAGAAATATTAAGAAGTCGGCAACTAAGGCTATGAGAAAACAGTTTTTGCTGCAAGGGGAAGAAGGCAGGCCCCTTGTTACCTTCCTTCCACCAGCACAATCAAAAAAAACCCAGCAAGAGAACCTTTTTCAACGTAAATAAAAGCATTCACTTTACATGAATTAAAGTGTACTTGCCTTCAGATTTTCCAAGCTCTCATAACAGCAATGAAATATTGTTGCAAGTATGTTGAATGCATAAAATGAATTATTTTTTTCCTAGATTGCTGCCCACTTATTTTTCACCAAATTATTCCAAATGCTTTACTTCTTTTAATTTAGCTGGCATTAGGTGGCTCATTTTCAGGAGCTGCTTCCACTTTCAACGGAAACAAATGGAGTATTTCTATTATTACTGTTCAAGCTATGATCTGCAAGAATATGATCATGATCTGCAGTGTATGCAGAGACAGCACTGAATTCAAAAGGATCCTCTTAGGCATCATCTTTCTCTCCTACTGTGTTCAACAATACACAACATATCCCCTATCAGCTTCTTCACACTCCATAATGGCCCATAGAGTGAAGTATGGAATATGCTGCTCCAGGCTTTATTTGCATACCTCTTGAATACATCCTCAGATCTGCAGTGGCTTCCATTAATCTTTCTGACTTACGTAATTTTTGCGTCTTTTCCACATTTTCATGATCTCACACACATCTTACACTCTTTTATTCCTGCAGTTCTCTGAAACAAGTCTTTTGGACAATGTAAGGAACTTAACACTTCACCTCAGGAGTCACTTGTATCCATATGCACCACACACCAGACCCTATCTCTGTGTTTTCATAGAGTTGTTGAATTATAAAATAAGTGAGGTTGGAAGGAAAGGGACCTCTGGAGATCATCTAGTCGCCCTGCTGCTCAAAGCATGTCTAATAAGATCATCTTGCTCAAGGACTTATCTAGTTGAGTCTTCTGAACACTTCTCCAAGGATGAAAAGTTACCCACAGGGTGAAGAAAGAAAAAAAAACCAAACCCAAACAAACCACTAAAACCCCCCCAAACAACCAACTAAAAAAAATAATAAAAAATAATAATAATAAAAAAAATCTTTGTACTGCACCTAAGTGGAACGTCCCATGTTCCAACTTCTATCCGTTGCCTCTCATCCTATTGCTGTGCACCCTTGAGAAGAGTCTGTCTCTGCCTTCTTGGTATACTCTAGTCAGGTAGTTGTGGACAACTGTAAGGTTTTCCCTTAGTCTTCTCCCCTTTGAATATATTTTTGTAATTATTTAAATTAAAAACCAAATACAACATGGAAGTTCTTAGTTCTTGACTCTAGTATTAGGACAAACATATTCAGAACACTTACAGTGAAGGAGGGAAAAAAAACCCAAGAAGACTGAAACTGGCTTGTGAAAGACTTCTCAGAGTCATTTAACTCAAGAGCTAAAAATGATTTAACTAGCTGAATTAGTTAGCTGAATCACACATGAGGGACCGTAAATGCTCCCATATTTCTACCGGTAACCTCGTACAGATGTGCATTCAGAAGAACATGAGCATTAGTTCTCCTGAACACCAGAAAAATGCCTGCATAGAGACCACCTAAATCCTACTTAACCCCTGTTTTGTTGGCTTAGTCTTGTACTGGTTTTCTTTACCAGAAAGATGTTCCCAGAATTTTAATCTTGAGTTAACTAACTCCTTTTTACACATATGACCCTGATCTTCAAAAGGGAAGCTATCTCTGACACTCAGTATCAAAGCTGAATAAATGCCAGAGCCAACATGCATTTCAACACAGTGGAAGAAGAATAAGAAAATAATTCTGAAAATGCTTTCTACTGATATTTTTCTTAACTTTTGTGACACCTTTTTTTCTAAAGAAACTTAAGGTTTGCATCCTGCATTTCCACTAAAAAAGAATTATTTCCCACCTACACCACCCCCAATTTATACACTCAGATGTAAAGAAAAGGCATCCATCATTAACTATGAATAATATGAACAGGATCTGGTGATTATTGCTATATGAAAATCACCTAGAAGTAAGGGCAACTAAATGACTATTAGAAAGTCTTTTTGAGCTTCAAGAGTAATTCATATAAAAGGACTAATTATTGCTTATAATTCACACATGAGAAGGAAGGTTGGCACAACAGATAAAACACAGGACTGGTTTGTATTTTCTAACAGTCACATCCTATTAATACTGCTGCTAGTAATTTTTCTGGAATAAAAAACAAACCAAACAAAAAAAAAAAAAGCCCACAACAAAACACAAATAAAAATGTTTGAAGAATAATTCTCATTTTAAAGTATAAGCAAATAGGCAACATATCAAAAGGAAACATTTGCATTTCACTAAGACTGGAGTTCCTCTCACCACTAGTGAGGTCACTGCATATGTATGTACTTATATATATATATATATATATATATACTGTTAGTCTTTTAGTTCATAACAGCAGCATGCTTTGAAGTGACTTTCTCAACCCTTTTCACTGTACTTCAGCTTGTGATGCAGAGCTGTCCTGGAGCACACCAGATGAATTCCTTTGCATGAAACTAAATCAAAAGATACACTCCAAGCAGTTATTGACACCAAGCCATCAGAGTAAGACTAGAACAAGTGAAAACAAAGAACACTCTGAAAACCACAAACTTTGAACTGGACTCCAGTGCCAAGGGGACCAAGTCCAGGACTATGTATAAATCTACACTCAGTGAGGTCCAGTAGATTCTAATGCAGATATATTACACAACCTCTCTACAAAATCTGTATATTTCAATAGCACTGCCAATGTACATGCAGACACAGTAGTTGTATTTCATATGGGGGCCTGTTCTCTCTGATTTTGCACTGATTTAATGTAAATTAATTCCATTTTCAAACAGTTTACATCAGGATAGAATCAGTATAAAGCAGCCATACTTTAGTTTGACATATTCAAGAGCTCCTAATTTTAAAGGAAGAAATGTTTAGCAGCATATTTCAGACTCGTAGCACAATCTTTGCTAATACTTCAAAGTCTTACTTGGAAGATCTTAATTTACACACTCGATGCTCTGCAGTCTCCACACCCAGGCAGGCTGACATTTGACTTATATACCTTTGCCTTTCTGCAGAACCTTCACACTAGATAATGTGATCAAATCAGAAGTATTTTCCATACAATTTTAAACCACAACAGGCTCCAGCAAAAAATGTAAAACGTCCAAAGCAGCTCAAAGCTAATTAATTTCTATTACTAGATAAAGAAGAACCACTTAACATGTCTTTTCTTATTTAAATTACCATTGACAGCACCTGCTTTTTTTATTCTTGGGAAATCCTGCTACAATACTAGTTAAATTATGTAAGACTGTAGAATTTATAAAGATAAGGCAATTACCATCACAAAAACAATTCCAGGTTACAATTTATCGTGAAAAGAAAACGAGTTATGATGCTCTGTTAAATCATTCAGTGATGCATTACATACTTAGTTAATCCTTCTAGTTGTGAAAATTTAGGGCTAAATGGTCTCATTGTGTTCAGTAATTAATTATTTTGTTTCATTTAGTGGCTACTTCATCTATATTGTTATCGAATAATGTAACCTAATGAACAGCAAATGTACAAGCCCGTGTGGCAACCATATAATATATATAAATGACCAAGAGGAGGCAGGAGAAATGACCAAATACCCAGCAACATCAAAAGTAAACTGTTATTAAAGTACAAGATATCTCCTGGTACCCAGACATACCGACCTCTCTGGAAAAAAAAAAAGTTTCTTTAGAATTTCCTGCGTGTTCTCTTCTTACAGCAAATCCAAATACCAAATTGAAAACAACAGGCCTGAACTTGCCTCTGCTAACCTGCCTGCTTTGCTGGAGGAAGATAAATGAATACACCCTCTGCCGGCCTCTCCCACCTCCCTTTCCCTGTAACACCATTCCTATCCCCCTTCCACCCTCCCCCCATTCTGTTGCCCCCCCCCGCCCCCCCCCCCCCCACGCCCCCACCACACACCAACACACAC
>WTSP01015259.1:0-47205 GCA_025331215.1 Actenoides lindsayi | reverse complement strand
CCCGCTGCCCGCCGCCCCCCCCCCCCCTTCCCTGCACCACCCTCCCTACCCCCCCCCCCCCCCCCCCCCCTGCTCTGCCCCCCCCCCCCCCCCCCCCTGAAAAACCCCCAAAAGCCAAAACCACACAAAAACCTCTCCAAACAAAGCCAACATTGAAGTTAACCAACAGATTCATTCTCCAAAATGAGTCTCACAGGGCAAAGGAAGTTAATGTTGGAATTTCAGATTTAATCCATTCCTGAGCAGGAAGAGCAATCACTTTGGCCTTAACCTCAGCTTTGAAAACACTGTTTTGCATACATGCTGTTTCAACATTTCTGGGTTGCAATTCAGCATCAAATAATCAATATTCAAGCCTGTTCCCCTTGCAGCCTCCCTGACATACCAGACCAAATTCCACCTTCTACAGGACTGCTGACACCATTTGAAATTGAAGAACAAATGCTGCATATCTCCATGTCCTAAAAACATTTTGTGCAATACAGATTATATGTTATGATATTTTGCGCATACGCAGACGTGGTTCCATTTTTTCAACTGGTATGACTGCTTCCCATGTTTCCCAGAAAGGCATAGGGATACAGTACAGTAAATGTTATACACACATGAAAATTCAGACAGTGATAAATTTACTATGCAAAGAAACATTTGCATGATTAAAATAATAGTCTCTGCATTATTTTTTGAGAGTATTTTCTCAACCTTTGGTGCAGCAGGGCTGCATTGTCAGAAATACAAAGATCTTTCACCATTTTAAAACTGATTGTCTATCCCTAAGTGTCACATCTACATGTCTTTTAAATATCTCCAGGATGCTTTACTTTTAGCTTATAGCTCTCATTGGGAATAAATTTCCATGAACTTAGCCTAAAGGTTTTCCAATGCAAGATATTCGAACATGAGAAATACCCCAGAAAAAGGCCACATTTACAAATTCTACATATTCTCCATTACATGGAAGACATTTTTGTTCTGAATAATTCTTCAGAATTCTCACTGTTTTGCATTTTTTAGCTGGAAGATGAAGCAGAGCTAAACTAATAAACAGGATTTGCTCTCTGGCAAGTCTACTATTTTTGCAAACCAGACATACCAGCATTTAAACTCTTACTGCTCTTATTTCAGTAACAAACACATCAGTTGTACCTAACTGTCTATTCTCCTCTTATGTATGCCCACCCTCTTCCTAAAACTAATGCATCCCCGCCTGCAAGTCTAGGACCTTGTTTCACAGGTTGTTGAGGAATTTCTCTGTGTGACATTGCTTCCTCCTGTTTTGAACAACTGTGCAGACAAGAACCACCAGATTGGTTTCCAAAACACGTGAGCTTCTGCAGGAACAAGCATGAGTTGAGAGGACAAGTCAGAGTGCTACAGTCTTAACACAGAGATGTATTATCACCTTACCTCCTATGAACAGTATTCCACACTAAGTGGTCCAATGGGGCAGACTGCAGAGTAAAATGCTGTCCAACATAAGCCATTAATTAAAGCAATTCTTCCTTCAATTGCTAACAACTACTTTTGAATTCAATGCATGGCCTAACTGAAAACAAAACGCTCTATCTGTGGACATTTAAAGAAAGATTAAACAATTTCAGAAAAAATATGACAGCTTCTGCTCAGAACAAGAGAAAAAATGATTTAGCTACCTTAGAGTACCTGCTTTATTTTCCCAGCATTCAGGACATTTTTAACAGCACTGAAGGATTTTGTTACAGGTGTATGTCAAGTAATATGCTTTGTAGCTATGCTCCAGATTCTAAATCTGTGCTGGGAGCTTCCATATTTCTCAGTTTCCCACATGGCAGAGGAAAGATGTGCAAGAAAGAGAAAGCCATTTTGACCTAAAATCCCTGGAAAACTGACAGGAAATGAGTACAACATGAGTACTGTCCCACTAAACAGGAAATAAAACTAGCATGTGGCCCAAAGCTTCCTGCAGGCTGTGCTAAGATACGCCCCACTATTGGAGGACCAGAACGTCTTTTGTGTACTGGTGTAAGTACTTGCGTTGTAAGGTCTCCTCCCAGTCTGGGCTGACTCCGGCTCCCACTCAACCAACTGAAATGCTCCTAGTAGTCTTTCAAAACACCACAGATCTCTGGACTAGATGTCATCAACCATGCTGGAACAATACTCTGCTTTCTTGGAGGACAAACACAGCTGAGTATGGTCAAGGCAGAATGTGTTAGCAATTGATTGCTAGATCTTCTTGTCCCCACAACACTGAGACAACATCAGTGACAAATACTGGGGCGTCTGCAGAATATTCAACTTAATATTCACCATTTTCTAAAATCACAAGATTTCCCACATCACCGCAGTTTAGTAGAGAGCTACTACAAGTCTTTGCACAATGGCTCTTAACATAGGGTTTCTCGCCACCCCACCTTTACTCAGTCTGCAGGAGCTCCTGTTTATGTGGGGTTGCCCTTACACTTCCCCTCAATGGTTCTGAAATAGTTAAGGTCACAACGGAGTGGTGCTATGTAAAGGAGAAATTTCCCTGTCCTTGCCTAAGTGAATGGCTGGGATTAAACTGACAGCCCACCTTAGTGATGGTGGAATAATTGGTTGTTCAGCTCTGTCCTTGTCAGAGCTGTGACAGTTCTGCAGATGTCCTGCTCAGCTCTCCAAAGGTTAGCCTCAGCTGGAGCTGGTGTTCATTAATCATTCCTTCCTGACAGGACTCAGAGCAGCCCACATCTGCCACTCCATCCCCCTCAATCCCTGTCGCACCCAGCTTGTGTGTAATCACTGCTGGTTTTCTTAAGAGGATACTTACCAGACACAGGGTGTTGCCTTCCCTCTTGGCAATTCTTTCAGCAAAGGGCTGGTAATATGAATTTGGTGGTTTTGCCCAAGACAGTCCACTAAAAAAAACAACCAGTGGAATGTGGACTTGATGTACAGGAAGTATATGGTATCACATGCTTTTTAAAGTGTCTATAATGTCCTTGTGTAACAACAATTTTCAGTCTAGTGTAACACACTGAAGATAGAAGGACATGGTACCATCATAACCTTGCATGGGTACATGACAGCTGCAAACTGCACCTGATTTGGAGGGAGGGGGGAAAACATCTTGCAACTCTCTCACTGAGCATTCAGAGAATGAAAAGCTTCAATACATTCTTCTGATCTGGTAATTTTTCCCAACCACCAAATCTCTCCGGGCTGTAACAGTTGCTTCACTGTCTGCTTGTGTACACAGTGACTGAAAAAATCCTGTTGCCAGCACTGCTTTAACCCTGGTGAACTGGATAATTTCACAAGTTCATACAAATGACTAATTTCTTTGATTATTCTGACTGCTTTTATTAGAACCCATAAGATTCACCCATGATTAGTAGGCAGTATAGAAAAAAAAACCCAACAAAAATCAGAGAGAGAGAACCACTAAGATAATTTCCATCAATTTCAAGTATACACATTACCTACTGCTATATGATCAATGCCAAAAGATCCTCCAACATGAGTAATCTGGCAGCACGGGACTTCTCTATTTGCAGCATAAAGAAATGAAAGCAGTTGTAAAGCACAAAGCCTTAACAAATCAGTTGTTAGACATATTGGTATAGGTTTTTGAAAGGAAAATACGAAGATGGATTGTGGCTCTGCTTAGGTCACACCCTCCCAACCTGCAAGAAAACCTTAGTGGGTTCTGAAAGAAAAAGCTGAATGGAAAAAAAAAACCATAGGTAAGGAAGGCAGAGGAATACCTCTCAGAAAACCAGAAAAAGGAAAGAGCATAAATCATATCTACCCACCACAAGGGGTTCTATGTTGGGTTGGTTTTTTTCAGTTTACTCATTAATGTGTGCCCCAGAATAAACTATGCATTCTACAGTTCGACAACACTGCAAGTGTATTAGTTATGAATCTTAATTAAAGTAAAATAAGCATCAGCACACAGACTGCCAGTGTATTACAGTTGCCAAGACTGTGAAAGAAATAAAATTATTACCCACTTCACAATCTTATTACAAGATTGCCCACTGACTTCTCTCCGGGTGCTGTTGTTCATATGTGAGAATTGCAGGGATCACCATTTCAAAAATTGATTAACTGTCTAGTCCACAAAGTTTAAAAAGGAACAAACAAGGACATTAAGTGATTAGCATTCTTCCTTTTAATTTGCGAATCCTGTCTTCACAGCTAAAAAGCCAAATGCCTCAAGCTCCATCCCAGGCACACAGATCCCAACAAGCTTGACAGCAGAAAGAAGGTGCTACAGACACACATAACTGACATGCTGGCTTAAAGCAATCAACACACTGACCATTAATCACAATTGAAAGCTTTACAGTTCACTTATAGAATGGCAGTGGGCCTGTTCCAGAAGGCAGGAGCAGCAACGCTGAATTTCAAGCTGTTGAGCCAACCCACTGTGATTTGGTTAACATAAGCAGTTACAGCTGTGGATCTTCAGTGAATTCAAGTAAATTTTTGATTTAGATGAAAAGAGAAAAATCTAAGTAATGGACTACCTTTTGAGTTCAACAACAGTGACTTTGCTAGGGAAACTCAAGTAATCAAACGCAGTCTAAATGACACACTCATAATCAAAGTCCCCATCATGTATCACTGTTTTCCCAGGGGACATTAGAAACTTTCATTGCTCAGCGGACAATGATGCTTTGTGGTGCTGCCTCCAATGGATATATTAAATTTAACAACATCACAAGAGCAGGAGAAGATATAACCACTTGCAAAACATTTTGAATCTCTGCAGGATTGAGAGTGCTTATCAGTCACAGAAAGATGTATGCTCCATTGCTGGCTGGCACATTAACATCACAAAAACTATTAGCAGTTCTATCAAGCATGTCTATAGCCCCGTTGCTGGGGACTGCATAAGGACACACAAAAAAACCCCAACAAACAACAAACCCCAACTTATAAGTGACTAAAACAGATAAAGAGTAAAACTGAATCAAATGAGGACCAATCCCGTTGTTTTAAGAATTATTTTATCATTATATCATCCCTATGCGTTGCAGTATTGTGCAGTTAACAAGTCACTCAAATGCAAAACAATTCGGTACCACAATAACAGATCCAGCAGAATACGGCTACAGCAGCTGCAGCAATTGTAACATCAAGCAACCTCAGACTCAAAATCTTCACTATGCTCTATGTGTATGGGTAACTAAAAGGCCTCCTCCTAACAAAGGACATACATTCTATCTCTCTGATTTTCTCTGAACCTACTGGGAGACACATAAAGTGATTAAATGAGTAGTAGGGCATGTTATTAAGTTGCATTTTTGTCCTGATTTAACAAGGATCCTACAGGCTACTGAATTACTTGAGCAGCTGCATTAGATTACCTACCATTCCAGCACAAAATATTGCCGTTTATTTCTGTATTCTCAATGGCAACTAGAGAGAATAAAGGAGAGCTATTTCATGTTTTGAAATTTCGCTGTGTCTCTGCATTTCTGCTTCCTGTACTCGTGCTCCCCCAACTCTCCACGTAATTCACTTGACAGTAAAATGCACTTGCAACACTGACATAACTGAAGAACACTTTCAGGTTCTTAGGCTATGGACAAGTAGAAAGATCTGTAAGTTCAATTACTTTTATTATTGTGCTCCCTCTGCTGGTTCTAAAAAAAACCCAATAAAATCACCAATTGAAAACAAACAAACAAATAAATAAATAAATTGCAGAACTATGCTGGGCACAGAAAAGCCCCAGTACCTTAAGTTTATTAAGATTCAGAGGAGGAGATTTCTGGGCTTTTCCAAAGACTGAGAAAGACAATCCTGAGAGGAAGGTGCTACCTAATGCCTAGGGAAAACATTGCAAACAGTTGAGGAAACTGCTCTCCTGCATGGCAGCAGAAAGCTTGCTCCACAGAGGACATGGTATTAAGACAGTCCAGCTTGAAGGAGGGCAGACTCCTCTGGCACTTGTGGTCTCTCTATAGATAAGCCTTGTGGACAAAGACTCCAGAAGGTGTTAAGTGAAGAAAAGGGAGAACAAGTATCTGTCTCATATGATATCCCTTCAAACCTTAACTGAATGGCCTGTGGGAAAGTGGCACTGTGAAAAAGTAGACAGAGGCACTGTCAGTAATACAATTAAAATCACTATGATGCAAGTAAAATACAAGAGATTATCTTGTATGTTCCATAGCTACATTTTCCCTTTACCCAGTCATCCTATCCTCTGAAAACAGGTGTAGGTCTGTAAAAATAAAACAAAACACAAGTATGATGATTCTTTAGATAGTGACACGAGCTGCTTGCCTCCATTCACTGGAAAGAGCTGGCACGTTTAGACATACACTGTCCTGTCACAAAATAAATAACACTTGACCAAACACTCATTTCAGTGTAAGATGACCTATTAGGATAATCAAAATGAGCAAGCTTGCTGTGCTCAAACCATCTGTCTTCTTGCTAGTGAATACAGTAACAGTTTTTAAGTCCATTTAGAGAAAGCAGATGACAGGACTATAACACATTTAGCCTTTTTATGTGGGGTTCTGGGTGGGTTTTTTATCCTCTCTACCAAAAATCCCTGTTTCATACTGTCCTCCCCTGTCCTCCACTTTCACAGCATCAGAGTCTTCATGCACAGCAGTTACTTATTTTGGTGATCACATACACTACCTTCAAATGTCCCAAAGCATCAGCTGAGAGAATGTGAGTCATATTTGTTCAAGTAAACTGCAATGCATGAACCCAGTTTCTCTAAATATACAGAGACTCTAGACCAACAAGCATCATGCACTTCATTTTAAAAGGTATCTACATTCATTAGGTTTAATATTGTATTGCATTGTCCCTACAGTTCCTTCATGGGGAAATTCAAAACTCAAGTGGACATGGCCCCTCAGCAGCCTGATCTGTGTTAGATCATCTCAGAGCAGTGGGTTAGACCAGTTAAGCTTCAGAGGTCCCTTCCCACCTATATTATTCTGTGATTTTATATTTTACGTTGTGTTGAAAGTTCAGCCTGAGCTGAGATTCTGAGGTTGTGAATTTTTAGTTCTCATCTACTGATCCCAGAGTAATAGGATTATTATTTTCACTTTTCTTTTAAAATTGTAATTCATCGTTGATATGGCAGTTGAAAGCTGAGAAGATTGGGAATTCTTTATCAATACACATTGCTAAAAACTGCAGATCTGCTTCTTGTGTTGATTGGCATAATTTTTTTCTTCACAGACAAGTCCTCTGTTTTGCACATTTTATGGAAGACAATATGGTTTTTACAGCTTCTAATATGAAAACTGGTTACTGATTTCCTATGAAAATAAACCTGATCTGACATTTAAAGAGGGGTTAGACATAATCCAAACTACAATTTTTTGGATGGTTATCTAACATCTTGTCTAAAAATGTCGTATGTTAAATGGCTTGGAAACCATGACAACACTAGCTGTCTAGAGCTCACACAAGCTCAATCAAGTCATAATCAAGGATTTTCTTACATGATTGTCTATTATCTCCTTCTCAGTCAGAGATGCACATTATGGGAGGAAAAAGATCAGAGTGGAATGACCAGCATTAATTACATGCTAGATTAGATCTGTGTTCCTTAAGGAGCTGTCAAAAAGAATTTGGAGTATCTCTACGACATTCAGAGGAGTCCTGCACTAATTCTGCACAGGCTGTAAACAAAAATAAAAAGTATCAGCACAAGTTGGTGTAACAAAGGATATTAAGTTCTTCATATTTGATGAAAGACAAAGTCTGTTCAACTCGAAACACAGATGCATTCCATAATGACTAGTCTGCACTTCTAATGATGAGAAGGTACCTAAAAATATAGCACGAGGGATATATGTTGACCATGAAGAACAAGGTTTTAGACTAGATCATTCCTGTGTATATTTAGTAGACTAAAGGCTTGTTAATAGAAGCACAGTCATTTGAAGCCTGTGCTGAAGAGAAGTAAAAGGTTTTTTTCATCAGTTTGAAAAAAGCACAGCCTTCTTCAGTCTTATTCTTCGGGTGAACTTCTTGAAGCAATTCTGGAAACTCTGACCAAGTTAAGAAAGAAAGAGGTCTACAAATACCTATTTTTTTTCTATATCAAAATAGAAAAAGATTTCTTAACAACCCAAGTGTGGACTTGATGAGTAAATTGGAATCCTTAAAAACTCTGAAGTTCAGTAATAGAACAACACAGCGTTTGAGGTAGAAACTCTGAAAGATGTTACCAGTAAAGATAAGAGTGTAACAAAACATGAACGAGTTACATGCCTTTCTTTGCAGAAGTTACAAACGTTTAATCCCCCTGTCAAGTGTTACTCAGAAAGGTTATCCTACAGCAGGAAAACAAACAAAAACAACAACAACAAAAGGGTATAGCTCAGAAACAGTGCAGAACCTCATTAACTGAAATACACAGATACAGCACAGGGTATCTGGGTGGAAACAATACTAAGTTTAGTGAATACACTGGACGATGAGGAAACCAGATGTGGCAATTAAGATCCAAGGAGACAAATGGGTACAGAAGAGCATCCAAGAAATATATTCTGCAAGTGCTGAAACTGCAAAGAGATGTTCAACACACAGACCTGCAGCTGCTCAGTATTTAATATGAATGTACAACCAGGCTTAAACAATGCAAGTGGAAAAAAAAAAAGAAAAAAAGAAAAAAAGAAAAAAAAAGAAACCATACCATGTTCCTTATGCAGCCAATAAAAGCTATGCAAGAGCAAATAAGTAAGTATGAACAACAAATAAATGCAAAGAGCTTGTGAACTACTCATGGATTTTTCATGAGATGAAAAAAATTTGTCAGACATATTATTTGCTCTGAATTATTAACTCAGCTGTAATTATGGCCATTGGCAGGCAGAGAACCCAATAACTTAGACTGATGATTTCTGAGCTTCTCAGTAAATCCTTCATCAGAAGGCCACAACCTCAAGAAAAAACAAAAACAAAAACATTTTTGCTGAACTTCTGAAACCCTACATTGATTCGTTCAGGGCGCAGCCACTGCTCAGGACAGTGACTCTAGGTCAAGATTTTGTTCTTGCTGAAGTCATAGCCTTAGATACTGTATCATATGACAATTTACTTTCTCTGCAGTCTAAGCTCTGTTCTCCCAAGGAAGGAAAATCTTCAACAGGAGGTTACTTCCTTTCACCTGCATTATACTGCAAGGAGGTAAATACTGTATTAAAGAGACACTGCAGTTTTCTCCTCTGTTTTAGTTTCCTAACCATTTTAGCTGTCCCACTCTCTATGTACGTCTGTACCAGGGAACAGTGCAAAGGACACAATGTCACATTTTATCTCTTGAAGTAAAAGCAAGCACGGAGGGCAATATGCCTCTAGATGACAACGGGTCTCAAAAGAGCCCTCAACATGTCTTCCAAGAAACCAGGAACCAGAAATCTGAGAACAGAGGCTGGCAGCACACAGCCTTGTGTTTGTCTGCTTCTACGTTCTTGCATTTTTCCACATGAATGGTCACAATGAAGAGCATTAAAATTAAAATTTTTACCTGCTAGATTATCTATAAACTGTTCCACAGAAAGAGCATATTCTAGCATAGGGATTTCTGTACCATGACTATCATACACTGACCCCAACAGCCACAAGCTTTCCCTTTGTATACACACACAACTACCAAGGTTCTGTCTCCTCAACCAGTCATGGTGCTCAAGTAAATGCATTTTTTAACTTCTGCTGTACTGACTACAAAAACCTGAGAGATATGAGCAAGAATTCTAGTTTTACATCTAACATTACTGACTCATTGCAGTAACAAATGAGTTATAATACTTCCTCATCTCAGATATTTTGTGTATTAAATGGAATAAAAATGAAAGAAAATAAAATAACACACACTTTCTTTTTACTGGAAACGCTGTTTTATATAGGATATCCTAGAAACTTTGCTGAAGGCATCAGAAACATGTGGGAGTCTTATTTTCAACTTGACAAAATACTAAGCATTTTATAAGAATTTATTTACAAAAATCAAATTGTTCAGTGTAAAGACTGTTCAGAGTGATTCACTCTGCCTAAAACAAAAGCCTTAAACCTTGAGCAAATGCCAAGTCCTCTAAGGTACCTTTCTTCCACATGTGAAAGTCCTAACTCTGGGCTCCAGAGGGTGCATTCTGCCGCTCCAGAAATACTGCATTAGCATTCAAGGAAAAAAAGGTCCTTCTACTCTGCAAAGAGGTAGACACAAAACACAAAAAATCCCGGGCTCTCGCATGCAAGCATAAATGTTTCCCATCTTTTTTCTGTTTATATGAAAAGCAGTCTTGCAATCAAACTTCATAAAAACAAGTGATTACCTCAGTTCCTTCCCCATCCTGTGCATTCACTGATTAAATTACTTAAACTTACAATCTTGCTTCCAGAGGTTTTCCCACAGTTTTACCTACTCTTTTAAGTTCTTCCACCTCTAACTTTTCACGGACTGAAAACATATTCCTCATCTACCGACTCAAAACATGACTAAAATAATTTAAAGTTTGTCCACTTGTAAAATTTGAAGTAGGGTACACTGACAAGGTGACGCATTTTAAGATGAACAGAAGCAAATTGTTCTCACATATTCCATTGTCATTTAAATGGGGGTAAGGGTGACTAGAGGAACAAGGAGACTTCTGCCCTCAGATTTCACAGAACAGTGACCAAAGGCACCACATACTCTTGTGCACCTGTATTATGGCCCCAGATAAGATATTGCACAGAACAGTGTAAACAATAACACAGAGTGCAGAACAGCAAATGGAAAGAATCATCGATTTTATATAATTGTAGAAAAGAAAATGAAAAGACTTCTAAACTACCTGCAATTTGTGATGAGGAAAACAGACGAGTGTATAACAGCCACAGAAAAAAAAAAATCTTGCTTCTCAGCCATAACATTGGATATCAGTTGGGTTCATCAGAGTATAGTACTGTGCATACCAACTCGGAAAAGAAACAGTTACCATGCCTGCCATCAGTATTGCCTTAGTGTGCCAAAAATTAAATTATGTGGATGCAGACTTAACTTATTACTTAATAGAAAAGGAAAGCTTCAGAATTTTTTTGTATGTTCATGAAGGCATACCTGCAGTGTATTTTTAAGAAAGAAAGAATAAGCACACACACTGAGAATGCTGCTTTTTTGATAGAACTAAGTTGACTACAGCTATGCCTCTGAAATAAAATTCATTAATAAGTAGAACTGACAGGAAAAAAACAAATCTGGAAATCTGAACAAATTTTTTAATACTTAAAATATAAAATCCATAAGTAGATGTGTTCCTGCTAACTGGGAACATGCTGGTAATAACTGCTATTTTATTCCCCCTTTCTAAATAAGAAACTGAATTTTTGTCTTGTTGGATAATTATCTAACCAAGAGAATCATTACCACTAAAATCTCTTACAAAAATAATCTAAAATAAACCAAAAAATTATCACCCTGGGTGAAAAAATCCTGACTGATGTTGTGAGGGTGTTATAATCATTAAATGGACAAATTTCAAAGCATTATACGGATAAAGCATTGCATAATTGTGTAGAGTTCTATTTCTGACCCTGATCTGCTTGCGAAAATGTCCCAAAGAAACTTCTCATTGTCTACTTCACACTGATGCTCAGGTAGTTCATTTTACATCCTGTCAATTTTTAAGTAGCACTTTCAGGGCTTCAAACTACAAGGAACCATTCCAAATCAGAAGCTGCATGCATAAATCTGAGGGGTTTTTTGTTTTCGGGGTTTTGTTTGTTTGTTTTTGTTGTCGGTTTGCGTTTGTTTTTTAAAAAGGTATCTTTAATAAATTCTGGTCCCATTCCTTTTAATGCCTTGTTCATATTTCTCACAAGTTTCATCTTTTGCTATTATGTGGACATGTCTTCACAAAATTTGATTAGCCTGCACAGTGGAGCACATGCTGGCCACTGAGCACTGACTGTGCTGTCACAAATTTCAATTCACATGGTAAATTCATACTGATTATGCCATAGAATACATTACTTTCCCACATAATATCAAGGGCATAAGAACTTTTTCTCAGGACATGGTTAGCAAAACCAGGACAGTACGTGTTCTCAGACCACAGACAGCAGAGCACATAGGAGCTGTAGGATTACTGCTGCTGCACACATTTTTTTCCCCTAATACAGAAAATAGTGGTTTTGATGTTCACTTTTAAGTACTTATCAAATGAAAAATTCACTTCAGTGCTGGAGAGTTCAGTTTTCCAAAGAGAAAGCCTAAGACAGGCAACAGATGCCTAACGAAAGCAAAGTGAAGCAAAATACAGAGAAAAGTTCATTAGATTCCCATTAAATTCCATTCAAACAGGCCTACAGATTAAGAAAGATCATTGGATTCATAAACAGGATTGCTAAAACCTTCAGGGATGCATCACATTCAATTTCAGTTAAATCATCTTCACTTTTTTTCTGGGATAATTTATTGCATCCCATACCTCACCCAAACAAACATCACCTCTTCTTGTAACACAGATTTCTACTGGCTCCCTCATACCAACTGGTATCACATCTACCAGAAAGCTCCCTGATTGCATTAAGAACTTTAGACAAATCCTTCCCGTGAGAGGCCTAGCTTTGGTTAAAATCTTGGGTGCACGGATGACAAGTTTGCTGTAAGATAGGCAAAGACAATCCCTCAAACATTTCTCCCAGCCTTGTACGCTACACTGCCTTCCCAGCACCCTCTTGTTCATGTGAGCAGTTAAAACGGCCATAGCTGGCAGTAATTGCTGTTGACATTGTTCGGAGTCTTGCCTCACTGCCAGAGACAAATCTTTCATTCATGAAGAAGTGCTTGTTAGGCCAGTGCTGGACTCCAAACCCACTTAATTAAATTGAAAAAAGAAAAGAGAAAAAAAAAAGAAGAAGAAACTGCTTAGCTCTGGTGGGAAATTTGCACACAAAGGCCCGGTGTCTGGGTCTTTATTCCATTATTCTGCCTCTCAAATAGTTTTACAATAAAGCAGCATCTCTCTCACCCTGTCCTCTTCCTTGCAGCCACAGCAAAGGCAGTAGTGACCCTCATTAAAAAAAACAGTTTGTTATGAAATGTTTTCCCAATGATTCACTAACGGGGCTTTTCTCCTCAGCAATCAAGGGCTTGCAAGTGCTGTGTAAGGGCTCTCCAAAAGCTGATTACCTCAAGAATTTCAAAAGTAAGGAGTGTAAACAGGTACATGGAAAAAGCCTCTTTTCAGAGATTATGTAAACATTCTCAATGGGATTTAAAAACCTTCATGTTGAAACTGTCAAGCCTGACTCTTTGTATTCACACACCCCTTTCCGCATTACCTACCAAGCAGCACTCAGACACTGGAAACCGATGGCAAAATACACACTGCAGAGCTAGAGGACAGTAGTTAGCGTGATTAAAAAATAAACAAACAGAACCTCAACACCCTCCCGCTTACATTTTGGAAGCGGCAGACACAAACACACTACCCACACTAAATTCCAGATGGCACAAGGTATTTTGTGAAGGAGGAGTCAGGAAATGGAGCAAGAATTGAGTAAAATACTTTAACAGCTTTGGTCTAATCATGCAATTGTTGGTCTCTGCCCTGGCTTTCAAATTTACATGATGATTTTTTAATTTTTTTTTTTTTTTAAACAAATCCATTTATTTATAAGCCTTTTAAGGCAGTGACGACAGCTCTGAATAGTACACAAAATAAAGCAAATTGCCAGTATTAATAATGAATTGCAAAAGCATTTCAGAGAAAAGCATATGGAAAAAAGTATCACTACATAAATGTTGGTTTTCCCCTACAGTTAATATTCCTTTTTGCATGAATAACAACAATCTGTTCTATACTAACAAATCATCACTGAATAATTTTTCTATTATATGGTAAATAATGTTCAGAGTAAAATTACCTAATTCCATATGACAGCTAAATTCAGCTCTTTCTATATAATTCTCTTACATAATTGAATATTGATTTACATAAAGCAAAATGTTTATGTTTTTATGTGAAATGCCATAAATTAATAGGAACAATACTGTTGTAGTTAAGATTCCACAGAGTCAATATAAAATTATAACACTAGAATGATGCAAAAAGTTAATTAAGATAGTAAAGCTGTGATTCAATGAAAAACACAAAATTGTCCAATGATTTAAATAGGAATCATACTAGATGTATTTATCTTATCATTTCTATCCTTACAAAATCTTTAGCCCTTCCTACAGAAAAAGAAGATAAATACTTTTTTCATCATACCATTTTAGTTGTCATTAAATAAATATTGAAGTGATATGAGCACAAACATCTTTGATATTCAAATATTTTGCAGCTGTATCTGTTGCCCCGTAACTCATAAGATGCTGAACTGAAATCTGTTCTGTCTTAGACCTGTGATTTCTGCTTGGCACAAAAGAGATTGGGCCCTACCTGTGTTATCAGCCCTTAAAATTTCAAAATGTAGATTGTTAAAAATTTCTTATATAACAGTTATAAAGCTCTTCTTTATCAACCAATGAAAAGGTAATACCATGTAGTGAATGCTCTTTTTGCAGTGGTATTTTCCTGACACTTGTGTACAAAGAAAAAGGAGTCATTTTGGAAAATTACTGGGGAACTACATCTTTTGTTGTCCATTGCATTTGTATAAATATAAAGGTGGCTGATCAGACTATCCAAGGTTCTCAGAATTTCAAGTATGTATCTCCGAGATTGTGTTTTCTCTTATAGTATAAATATAAAAACATGCTACTTCCATTCATACATGCTTGTAGTAAAAAATGATATTTAATATTTTCAAAAGTCAACAAATCAGAAAGATACATTTTATGGTTATAGAAAATCTGAAATAAGTATGACTTATTAGTCACACTATTATAAGTTTGACTAACTTCAAGTGTCTACACTTGAAGTTCCTTTTAAAAAAGTTGGTTTTTTTAAAAAAAGATATAATGAATTAGTTATTCTACTGTTTTTTATGTAAGCCTTTCCAGATTTACATCTGAACTGTTCATTTTATGAACATCCCAATATACTTTTCATCAGGTTAGTTTTCAACTTCCCTAAAACTAAATTCAAGACAGGCATAACTTGTACCCAAACCCAAGGTAATCCGAATCTAAGATCACAAATAATTTTTTTGGATGAATATTTGAGTTTGCTCTTTTGTGACCTATGTAACTCAAGCAAACTTTTTCAAACAATGGAACTGTGGAAGTGATTTCTCATCTCATTTCCTGTACTCTAGGAGTACAAAATTTGCTTTTTACGTGTGGCACCATCATTCAAATTACTAACTCTACTTTCTTTTTGCTAGGAAAAAGTCCACAAGTACAGTAAGGTTTCAGATTATGAGAACTGAGCAGAAAAATACACGTATTTACAAGCATACAGGAGAGTGAATTGCTTCTCATATTGCTGCTACATTTTAACACAAAAAAAACCCCAGGATTATCCAAAGCTGCCTGAAGTTTACAAAGTCCCAACTTTTAAATGATATTTCAATAAACTTTTGACCAGGTCCCAAGGCGATATGTAGGTGAGGTATTTACTACATGCTGATCAATGAAAAGACTATTGACTATTAGTCACATTACTAATTAATTATAACAGCTCCCTCCATAGGAATTTGCAGTACTTGTCACTGGAGATTTCCAAAATAACAGTTTAGAGTAACTGACAAGTGTGCTTTCATTAGATATCTAGCAAAATGGGCTGGATATTTCTTTGTGAGTAATATTTCAACTCTGATAATAGGACTTTTTAGATGTTTGATATTATATGATGTTAAGAGGAAATGGATAGAAATGTGCTTTATGTGACTCCCCTGCAGAACTGAATCCACCAAAAAATGGAGTAATGCTGTTAGTCTTCCTTGCTGCTTAAAACAATTTTGCCATACAGTGCCTCCTCTGCCTGTCCTTTCTTCTTGCATGAGTTAGTTTACATTACTATTTTGATTTGTTTTCATTATTAGTAGCTTTTAGCAATGGCATAGACTTAAAATTATTAGTTTATAACATACCTTTTGTACTTACTATTCAGGTACATTGAGCAGAAGCTGAAAGCATTAATTTGTCAATCAGTCTTACTCTGTATCTAGTCTCACTTGAAATAAACTAAGTACACACACAGAAAAAAAGATCGCTATAAATTTCCCAGAGGTAAATGAGCTTACAAACCTTCAGGTATATTAGCATTTACTGAGACTATTACCTATAATTCTGAAGCTTATTGTACATATGATAGTATATTAAAAAAATAAGAAGGTTTCAGTATAGAAATCTTCTACTCTAGATTATAACATGAAAATTTACTTCATACTGTGAGATCAATTTTCAACTCACAGATCAGACCAAAAGTTATAACATGAAAAAATACTTTAGAGTGGTTAGTTAAACTGAAATTCCTCTGGAAATCTCTGTGAAGAATTTCAGCACACATCTGATACTGGAAAGAGTTTTATACAATCTCACAGAGTATGCAAATGACAATTTGCAACATTTGTACCACAAGACTGAAAACCTGTACTCTTCCGTTGCGATGAACCCTAGCTGCACTGTCTGAAAGATCCAAGAAGGCTCAGAGACTGATGTGCATGGTTTTGGGTGTGAACCCAAGGCAGAGGAGCTTTGCAGAATAAATGAAGCAAGCACTTCAGCATACTGTACAGCCTATGTTGTCCCCTCAGTAGCAACATCGCTGAAATGCCATTTTCTATCTTGGCAAACTGTACAAGGCAGAAACCTTCTCTCTACATAGGCCTTTCACTTGGCATGCACACACCACTGATACTCCAAAAATTACATGCAAGAAAGACCATTAAAGGATACTAGCAGAGACCAACAGAACTCAAACTCAGGTACTGCTGTTACAACAGTTTAAAATACCATATAATTATATTCCCTATTGTGATCTGCTTTCTGTGCAGTTTGGGAATCTCAGATTGAGAATTATGGCATTTCCATGTAAAAATGGCTTCTACCTACCCACAGTATGTAGAATTCCCCCAAACCAGCTGAGATATACTATTGTACTTTTAAAGCGGTTGGCTGGAGGTGTTTATGATTTATAAACAAATACGGCTGTCCTTTAAAAACAAAACAAAACTCTGTCATATTACTAATAAAAAGCTTTTGCCCATGGCCCTTAACAATATGGTAATTTATTTAAAACAGATACAGTCCTGAAAGTGACCCACTTAAAATTATTAAAAAGATATAGTGTTTATTTCTTCTGTCTATAAAACAGGCAGTGGCTTATGAATATGCAAGCTGATCAGTTGTAATAAAGATGATTGGCTCCTACTGAAATAGAATCTTTTGTGTTTAAGGGAGTTGGATGCAAAAACTAATGAGGTCAAGTTAATATGCTTGTGAAGAAAGCATCAGCTGTCAATACAGCTGACAAGAATGCTGTTACTAATCCCCTTTTCTGAGAAAATAATTTAAATTTGCCTCAATAAACTAGGAAATCTCAAGAGCATGGAGTCAACCAGCACTGATAAATGCGGGACAATTAACAAGGAAGAAACAAAAGCTTGTGTCCATTTTTAGTAACAATAAACATGGCATTTAATTAACTAGAAGGTTTTCAACAAGTGTTATGGACAATTAGTTGACCATCACAGCACTGGCCTCATCGATCCTGACCCAAGATGCACGGTTCCAGCAGATGACCTGCAAATATCTTGCTCCACTGACCTCAAGGAAAAGGTAAAATGTAGCTGCATGTATTATGGCATCGGGAATTAAACTAAGCAGATTTGACCTCTTAGCACAAAAATAAATACCTAGAAACTGTTGAGTGTTTAAAATGTGTACATTTTTCTTTTCTAGTGATTAAAATCCTTCCAGTCACCTCAAAGTATCACTCCTAACTCTTCAAATCACTTCAAACAATAGGGGCTGCAAACATTTGGTGATCAGTATTGTACCTCATTTATCTTAAACTGCAGAAATGGATTGAAAGAAACAGACATGATTCAAGAAAAATAAATGCAAGAAGTTATTCCTGGGGAAATATAATCAACCAAGCTAAATCTGGAATGAAACATGAAGTAGAAAAGGTATCTTGGGGATGACACAAATCACAAGCTAAGGATACTCTTCACATTACTAAATACTCTAGTATTACACAATTGTGGAAGAAATCTTCCTCCCCCCCTCTCTCAAAATGTGATCTACTACATTATGGGACGTGGAAAAATGTCCCAATCTGAAACAGAAAAGGTAAAAACAGAACCAAATATTTAGAACTATAGAGGGCTTTATCTTGTCTGAATGAACATGATAGAAGAATCCAGTAAAATCTGAATCACCAGCCACAGTTTTTAAAGAAATACTTTTGAATAACTTATTTTTTCCTCATTTAATAAAATAATGACAAAATTCACCATTTTAATAGAGGGCATGGTTCTCACTTTGCAAGAACTCTGGTATATTATTTTGATTGTGAAGGTGCCACGGCTAGCTTGTAAACTCCCATGCACTCCTGATGTACGTATTTATTTGATTGTTAGCTTAAATGACAGTGTAAAACGTACCCCAAACCCAAAAAATAATCCCTTAAGAGCCTAAGCAAAGTGTAAAAGAAGGCTTAATTCTCAGTTCTTGGTAGGTGGAACAATACATAACAAATAAATTCCAGGAAAGAATATCAAGGTTTGTTACTAAGAAAAACTCTGAGGGAAGAGTGATTAAGTACTGGAAGACACTGCCAAGAACACTGATCATCAGAACTGTATTTAAAAAGACATTAGTCAGGGATAGTTAAAGACGTAATTGACCTAGCTGGGGCAGGGGAATGGGTGAGAGGTCTTCTAGCAATCCCTTTCAGTTTTACTTTGTACTATTTGAATATTGTTTAGATTCTTTTGAATACTGTTGCCTACAGAGAACAGGGGACAGCTCTCCACCAACCCCTACACTCTGCAAAGAACAGAGAAAAAAATATCACTTTTTCATTCCTGTCATCAGGAAACATCAAGGAGTTTACAAGCACTACTGCAGACTATGCAAATACCCTTTTAGTGTATTCTTTACATGGAATACGTTCCACAGCAGACCGGCGTTGGTGCCCCTGCCACTGGCACTTAACAGCAGCTGCCTCGAAGGCCTCTGTAATTCGAGGCCAGAGAAATCCACTTTCACCCGGATTCCTGTGGTGTAACAGTGACACCCAGTGACCAGTTTCACACTAACCTCCTGTGAGCATCCAGAAAAACACAATCACTCTTTTGTTTAAAGGTAAAAGGCAGAATGAGTTTATCTATCAGCTACACATTTCCCTAGTGTGCATCCCATGAGAGCCGGGACCAGAGCTCGGCCTGGAAAGCCGCTCTCTGCTGCATCCTTTCCATGAACGCGGCTTTCAATTTCAGAATTAATTTAAAGCAAACACTCTCCTACTCAAAACTACTAGTTAGACAATTTAGATTAATTGGATTAGCAATTCTAAATTTATAAGTCACCTGCAGACTCTAATTTATCTTGAATGACTGGTCACCAAAGTTAAACGCGTAAATATCGGCCTTGGCTGGCAGCGGGCTGACACTGGCTCTATCGCACACAGGGAAAGTGTCCAGCAGCTTCTTTACAGAAGCCACCGCTGCAGTCCCCCCACTACAAAAACCTCGCCACACAAACCCAATACAATTAGGAAATCCTGCCGAGTAGCTATCTACACCAAAATGAGGCATGCAAATTAAATGTGAGAATCTCCGATGAATCAGTAACTTCAAAGTCTTGGGGCTCCATTCCTTTTTTGAGAGGTGGGGTAAAATACTGATAAGGTTTTTAGTAATTGTTGTATTTCCATTTATTAGGTACTCAAGACATCACTGTTGAGAAGATGGCATAACAGCCAGGATTAACTAAACCAATTGACTTATGCTTTGGAAGAGTCTGCAGATGCTAGAGCTCAGGAGACAGGAACATCATATGCTTGGATACATTTTCCCCTAATACTAATACTTTTGTGCATATTCCTCCAAAACTGTGCTCTTTGCAACAAATCAAGTGTCATAAAGATTTTTAAATCTTCTTTCTGTAGCAGTGAGTACTTCAGGAGATGTATATGCCATCACCATTCGCCCTGCACACCTACACGAACACACTGCTCTTCCAGGCACTATGAAACAGCATGCTAGTCTAGCAGTAGCACATGATCTCAGCGATTAGGTATATGACACTTAAGCAGACGTTATTAGCATGTGTCTCCTCCATCATGCACAAAACATGCCTGGTATCTTGGAGAACAAACCTCCTAGAACATGGTACGATAGTAACTGTTTCTCAGGAGGGAGCAGAGCTGGCTTCTAAGCCTAAAGGAAAATGCCACAGGTGCTTTTTAAAAAAAACAGTCCCAGAGCAACAGAACAGACAAGAGCTGGTATGTACATTCAGGTACGGATGTCTGGAAAGAATTGGAGAAAGACCAATCAAGGGAAAGAATCTCATAAAATATAAAGGCATCAGAGATATGAGTCACTTTCTCAAAAATGGGCCAGTAGTTTGACAAAGCAATGTCACTAAAACAAGAGCTGCAAGGAGTTAGGCACTGGATCAACATAACCAGGCAGCGAGACTGCAGACATGCCTGCAGTGAACTCCAAAATGTAATGAAATGAAACATTACCTAAAGCTTAAAGTCCTACCCTCCACAGGGAGGTGGTGCCATAACTGTCATGTAAACATGTCCACGGTTGATGAACAAGTAGTCACAAGATGAATCAAGAAAAATTATTTGACTCCAGAAAGCACGATTTGCATGAATGAAACAAAATTATTGCATGTTTTGGAAATTAAAGGCCTTCTTATTATAGCAGAAAAGATAATTATATAGTTACTGGAGATGTTTGCTATTTACTCATAATAAGCACTTCGATGCAGCACATTCAAATGACTGCCAGCTCAGTGGCGTTGACATGCATTAGCAAGGATCATTTCCAAGTCTGTGCCCTTCTGTAGAAGAACAGCTGAGTTGAATCACACATGCAGGTTGCCCTCCTGCGTGCCAGAAATGACAAACTTACACAGGGTTTCCACTCATACAAGCAGATGGATGCTTCTTTACTGATGTTCCAGAATTGTGATCAATTCACAATGCTTTCTGCATTCATTGACCCACTGGCCAAACAGTATTTCATGACTACACTCAGCAACACAGCAGTAGCAGCAGCTGTAAGCCTCCCCTGCATTGAAAGCCTGTACCAACAGTCACCCATTGTGGGGAGGCACAACACCTACAGGAACAGATAAGTTCAGGAACCCCAACAACATAATGATGCTGGCAGCACAAAAGGTTTGACACTAAAATATTCAAGATCTGAGAGAGGAGGAACTCATGTTGGGCACTACCTTTCGAGGACTGAAGCAGCACCAAAATTTCTGTTCAGGTGCTCTAATGATTTTCGTGGCCTCAGTAAGTACAAAGCTTTCACAATTAATCAGTCCACACAAGCTGAGAATGTGCATGAATTCTTCAATCACGGTCACAGCAGTTACACTCCCACACTTAGTAAGCTGAGGGAGAAACTAACACTGAGGGTAATTTTAACTGTTTAAAGCCACTGAAATACGTAATTAAAAGCAGTGGCACAAATAACTCATCATTCATTTTGCATTTTTCTTTGACAGTATATCTAATTCTTACAGTATGGTGGGTGGGGTGGGAACTTTTCAATGGGATTAACACCTCCACATTGCTTTAAGCAAGGTATACGGCCGTAACACATTATTCAGCACCATACACAGGTAACTTTCAAATTACTGTTCTTATTTTGCAGCTTACATTCCATTTTGAGACATAAATTCCCCGTCAAAAGTAGAAGACTACACAAGTACACGCAATGTATGTCCTAAGCAAGAATCTAGTTTACAAATATACCGACCATGTGATTAAAACAAAAAAAAGATAAAACTGAAAATAATAAAGGTACAAATTCTAAAGACCCAGTCACATAAGCAATCTGCACCTGGAACATACAGTTCCAAAAGATTTGTATTATATGCCTCTGATACCAAATTAAAACTATTTACTGTACATTCTCTAAATGGTTAACTATCACATCATTTACCTGTCTACAATGGGCTAGGATAGCAAAGGCACCAGTACACGTCATAAAAAACCAATTATCATATTATCATAAAACCAAATCACCTGAAACTAGCCTGGTTCTTTGGGGAAGCCACAAGCATGCAGATATGGGAAATCCAGCCAACCAAATTTTCTAAATACATTTTAACAATATTTCAGATCAAAGGGTTTTTCCAGAAACTGCCCAGTTGTCTCAATGGACAGTGGTCACTACAGTTGTAAAGGATTTCAATTCAGGCTTGTACTGTTCAACATATTCATAATCTGCAAAATAATTAAACGTGAGCTGTTTGCAGTGATTCAGCCGTTGGATAATGACAGTTGTAAAAACTGAAACCACAAAAATAAAAGCTAACTGAAGAATTGCAGGATAACACTTTATAAATGAGCCATAAACGGCTGACAAGAATTCCGTGTAAAATGTAACACAATGCAAAAAGTTACTTTAATTTACATATGTTTTATACATATCAGCAAGCTCCAACATGACTACTGGAAAAAAAGAACTGGGAGTTAGCTACACGTGGTTTTGTGGAGGAAAAAACCCACATTGATTGTCTGTTTGCTTAACAGCAGTCTAAAATGCAAGTAGGTTAGGAATTGTTATGAAAGAAATTGAGAACACATGAAAAAGAAAAATTACCATGGCACTTTTTAGGAGTTCTTCCCAGTGTATCTGAAAATGCACATAATAGAACCAGAAAAGACACAAAGGCCAATGGAAAAATCATGAAGAAATGCATTAATGTCTTCCAAAATGGACTGTAAGGCAGCAGATCATGGACAGAGCACAATTACTCACTGACTTTCCTAACACAAAAGCCAAAGAGCATGGAATCTTTGAATATTAACAGGCAGATTCGGTAAGAGCCTTGTACATTCTTTGTACGAGGCAGAGGTACGCTACAGGACTCACTGGTAGAAGATTCTACCAGAAAGGTTTACACGCAAACACAAAAAAAGCACCTGGACAAATTAATGAAAAAAAATAAATAATCAATTTCCTTTTGTCTGTGCTCATACTTTTCCACAGGCTTCCACTACCGGCCTCTGTTGGATACAGGATGTTGAGCTACATGGAGCTTTAGTCTGCTTTAATCTTTGTATTATACTCCCCCAAAATGTCAGCTACGGCTATGTAGACTTCTGCCACTAGAAGGACTTATGACCATGTTTTATTTTCCTCTGAAGACTGGCTGCATGCTTAGGATTTCTCCCACAATGACCTGCAAGTACCTGCATAGGGCTCTTGTAGAAAGATGTGATGAATGAGTCTCAACAGCAACAGATCAGTCTGATGGAACCACCTTTGCCTCCCCACTACATGCTTTCACCACATACACAGAATATCAGCAACTGCCATGTGGCACCACATTCTCTGCACCAATACTCCAGATACACTAGTGTGCTATAAATGTCTACCAGGCATGATCGGATCAGTCTTTTGTGAGACTAGGCTGCATACCAGCACTCCTGGTGAAAGGTTTAGAGATCAAATCTTACGAGGAGTGGCTGGGGGAACTGGAGAATAGAAGGCTCAGGGGAGACTTTATTGTTCTTTACAACTCCCTGAAAGAAGGCTGTAGAGAAGCGGTGGCTAATCTCATCTCCCAAGTAACAAACAACAGGACAAAAGGAAATGGCCTCAAGTTGTGCCAGAGAAGGTTCAGATGCGATATTAGGAAAAATCTCTTCACTGAAGGAGTTCTCAAACCCTGGACCAGGCTTACCAGGAAAGTGGTGAAGTCACCATCACTAGAAGTATTTAAGATGTGTAGATATGGCACTTAGGGACATGGCTTAGTGGTAGACTTGGCAGTGTCAGGTTTACGGTTGGACTCTATAATCTTAAAGGTCTTTTCCAACTTTTTGATGTGATATTCCTCTGACAAACCATAATCAAAGTGGGGATTATTTGGCTGTCAGATGGTTTCCTCAAAGGGAGTAAAATGCCATAAAACCTTTATGTTTCGAATCTTACCACTGGATAGAAAACAGTGAGACAGATACCAAAAACCTACAAGACCCCTGATGTATTTGAAAAAAGTTGAGATCAGCTGATTAAACATGAATGCACCCTACCCTCTCCACTGTACACAGTGTTCCTGCTGCCAGTTACCATTCTAGAAAACTAAAGTTTCTCTGAAGAACAGTAAAAATAAAGCTCAGAGTTCAGGCAACTGCCTCAGTGCAGCCATAAGCAAATGAAACTATACCAACATGACAGGCTTTATGTCTGCCTTGGCCTACATTCCACAGTCCCCTGCTGAGACCTTGTGGCTGTCAAGTGCTCCCGATCATGCCCCAGTGATCCCAAATCTCTTCAGCTCAGTGGGTGAAATATCCAAATAGCATTCAGCAGATGTCTGGCACACAATCAGCAGAACAAGACAGCACCACATCATTAGCAACAACAGAAAAATGTCAGTACAGAAGGCAATGAGTGCAACTCTGGCCAGTACTACATTACATGCACTAACAAAAACCAGCAGGATCCTATGAAGACATGTTTGACATTTTTGCTATGTGCAGAAATGCTCAAGTTCTCATAACTAAGGAGCATACCTAACATTGATTGCAGCAAGAACCCAAAATACTTGGGTTCTTCAGGGAAAAAAAACCAAAACAATGAAAAAAACCCCAACCAGAATTTATCACCGGTTGCATTATCAAGTAAGTTATAGGAGTCTTTGAGGACATAGAACAGGAGGCTTTTGGGGGGTTTAGTAATGTTACTCCACTTCCAAGAATAAAACAAACAAGCTCTTGCAATCTACATGACTTTCAGAGCAAATAAATTGCCCAGTTAACCTCATTATCTTCAACCTCGTTTTAAAGTTCCCACTTTATCTCTTCTGCTGTGCTTCTAGCCTTGTCTATCAGTGAGCACAGCTGCAAATTCAGGAAGGAAAATGCCCCTATATGGCAGCTGAGAAAGAGATTTGGATGATCCAAATCAACCCCTTTAGAAATCCCTTTGTTGATTCATAGGGTCACACTGTAAGAAAGAGATATCCTGCTTCTGTAGCTCACTTGGAATATCCTGATGCTTTGAGTTCTCTTCTGCAAACCAAAATCTCCCATCAAGTCCTTTATGTTTTGGCTTCATGTAGTGGATATCTTCTTCTAAAGCTTGAAACAGCTACTACATCTCTACATTCACCACACCTTCAACAAGTTCTGTACAGACTCAACACTGGAAGTCACAAAGAAAGTGAGTTGTATGGCAGCTGCCAAACCACACTCAGTTTGCAAAGTCTGTGGAACATGCTAAAATCTCTGCATGTCACACAATGTGATACTTTATTAGTGCCTTAGGTCCACTTTTCTGAAGTCAACCTATCAGTGTCTCAATCATACCATGTCCTAAATGAGTAACTTCATAGACAGCCACTATATTCTCCCTCATAGAGCCTACTGCTTTCTTTTTGCAACTCTTCCCTTATACTGCAATTCTGCCTTTCATCCATAGTCTCTAAATTCCTCTGGCCTTCTCCCAGGGCATACGCAGAATAAAACCCTGTTGGAACTGGAGTTCTGCCAAATCTATATTCCGTGACTTAAAGAAATTCCAACTGTCCTCAAACCAGAGTGAAAAGAATCTCTAATTATAGCTTATTTGTAATTCTTCTTACGTAGACGACTCTAATGAATTTTCCTGATTTACCGGGGAAGTAAGGCAGATCTAGGTTTTCACAGATTCCTTCATGAATATTTCTCACTACATACTGGATGTCATTATTCTACTGAGAATCAATTAGCCCAAATGTTGTTATGACAGCTACAGAAAAATTGTATTTTTAGCTACAATTTATAGTGTTTTGTCTCTTCCCAAGCAATCTTCATAGAAATGCTTCAAACCTAATCACGTAGTGAAAGAAAATCTGTTTGATGAGAAAGAAATCTATGAGATTGGGAAGGTTCTCTAGGAGAGAACATAAGCTTTTTACTCTGAACCCTACTACTTTAGAGGAGTCCAACTGAATGTATAAACAAACAAAAAACAGCAAAAGGAGGATTTAATTTATTTTTTTCTGTTTCATTTAATTAAATTGTAGACATTTCACAAGGAAGTGTCAATAAGCAATGCCCTTGAATACAACAGATGCTGAACAATCATTTTCCACAGGCTGTAGCATCACAAATTCACCATGTCTGGCGCACTTTCATTAGCAACTACCGGCTGCCCTCCTTCTCTCCTGTCCTTTCACAACAACCATCAATGTTAGAAGCAACAGCAACCTGGGAGATGGTTTACAAGGCAAAAGTCTCATTCTATATGCTGCAACACACATTCTTACAGAAACTGTTCAGAGATCCAGACAAGCTCACTATGATACACATGGGACAAAGCAAAAAAAAAAACCAAAAAAACCCCAAACAAGTATGAAGATATGAAGATATCCCTCTTTTATAAACATATTTCCCTCTGCAACAAGGAAAACTGAAGACAGGAATATGAACAGAGCCAAGTAAGTACAAAGGACAGGGGAAATCAACCAACCAACCAACCCTGTGATCACAGGTACAACACAGTAACAACATCAACTGATTAAAAATTGCAAGTGATGAGAAAGCAACAGAAGCTACTCCAACAGCAATGGTGACATTCCCTCTCAACACATGAGAAAAAGGCTACCTATGTTTAGTAGCAAAGTCATGGAGTAGAAACAACTACGCTATTTACAATAGAACCACACTACTCAAGTCCTAGGACTATGAATGGGTATGAAGAAAAATAAATAACTAACTAAAAGAAAGATAAATTAATAGAGGTATGTGCTGTATCATACACTGGACTCAAATAACATCAGGTCTACCAGTTCCTATGACCAGCAGTATGAGTAAAGCTCACATCATTTCCATCTCCTCTCCTTATACAACTCTGCTCCTCTGCTGTGTCCACTGCTGACAGACGCAGCTAAGAAGGTGTTCTAGAGCTAGTAAACTCTTTGGCTTCCCAAACACATTTGAAGCTTGTTGCTCAGCTCACCAGCTCCTTTCTACACTCTTAAATGAAACAATCTGGACAGAGGAAAAGGGGAAAGTAGTGTTTCAGACAAAGCCTCTATTTCAAAGAAAATGACAAAAAGCCAATTGGTGTTCGTATTAAAGGCAGTTCCACAGAAGAGGGCTTCCTGCTTCTTGCCACATTCCTTTTTTTTCTTAGTTAAGATTGACTGACTAAAATCAGCCTCAGAACTCTCATTTCTTTTAACCAGTACTCAAAATTCAAAGCATAAGATCTTTTTCAAGTATATTTTATCGGACTTGCTCTCCCATCATGGGAGTCATGATGACTTCTGTCCTAGCAGCACTGAAAGAGTTTGATTTAAAAAATAATCAGCTGCAGCCCTGTCACTACTCAGTGAACAAAACCAAACAGTATCAGCTTAGCTTTCACAATGGCAATGAAATCACTGTGTAGTTATTTAAAAAAGAGCTGAAAATGTGTCAGTTATCTCTCTCTAATGCACAGTGACAGCCAAACACATTTTCAAGGGCATTGTAGTGAGCACTGCAAGGAAAATCTGTGTCCAGATAGATCCAGTTGTCTAACATTAAACACCTTGTATAGCCTCACCCAGAGCAGCAATTAATAGGCTCATGGTACTTATCAGTTGCTAGTCTGTTAACATACAGGTAAGATGCAGCCAAGAGAAAGCCTATTCCACACTTTCCACTACATTGCCACACAGCTAAAAATAGACAAAAAATGTCTAAAGATTAGTTACCAAAAACGCACTGTTGGCAACACGGCTAAAAACTTCGTACAACAGTGATTCACCTTCACATCTAGGGGATTTGGTTGCTCTCTTATCCTTTTTGGACACCCCTGCTATGATATTTTTGCTCTACCATAATCATTAACCTTAAACCCAAAACTCCTTATGCACTTCTAGAAACAATTTATGTAGCGAATAAAAACATACTCATTTTTTTTCCTCATCTTCAGTTGGACAAGTGCCTAAAAGACTGCTAGTGAGAAACCTCCCCGTTCCTTTGTCTAGCTTGAGTGTAACATTGAAGATTATACCCAAGGATAATATTGAAGCGATTTCCCAATTTCTAATCTCCACATGTAAGAGAGTCCCAGGCCTGCAATGTTCTCCATATTTAGGATGCTGGAGTTCTAGGAGATACACTCTAAGTGAAATCAATCATGAGAACACAAAACTCAACCCTGCATCAGCAAAGACTTGGCTTGCCTGTTCACTAAACCTGGGAACTGCAGTAAATGTTCATATAAATGTTCATTAATATTTTAATCTAATTTTATTCTTAACACCCATGCCAACACACACAAAAGTAATCAGAGAAAAGCTGTTACCAGTTGGATTATTATCAGAAGAAACTGACAGCCACTTTGCCACATAATGTAAAACTATAGCCTTCAGTGACTTAAGGCAGTTGTTGGGGTGGAACTAGGTTTTATTTGAATTAATGTCACTAGATTTTTCTGCTGAGAAAGAACGCCAAATTACCTGTCTGCTTCAGTCACAACATGCTATGCCAAAATTCTTTTCTTTCTCTTCAGATTCCAAATTGAGGGGCACTTAAGAAAGATAGAGGACTACTTCAGCACCAAGGCCATGGAACCTAATACTCATTCGCCTGTTTCCTCTACCACAAGGTAGCTTGAAAAATCCAAGAGTAATAGAGAATTCCAGAATTTTCTAACACAACTGTCCCTTTTTAAGAAACAACAATATTTTCTCCTTAGCTCTTATATACGTTCCTTAATACCACAATGCTCAACCTTTCAACTGTGGATGGATTTTGCCTCTAGAAGACCTCTGGAAGTTAGGATCAGCTACAGTTTGCTAGTACAGCAACCATGGAATGTAAGTGCGACCTTGTGTTCCAGTTTAGTTCCCTGTCAACACTGTATTTTGCCCCAGCCTTTCCTCACTTACTTTTTGGGTTTAAAGCATACTGAAATGAAAGCACTGACAGTGAAGCTGTTTCACAGTGTCCAAATTTCCTTCTTAGACTGGTGCAAGACTCTGCTAAGGTACAGCAAAACAGACAAACACCACTTCAGGTGGAAGAATGCATTTGAACATTGACTCAGTATTTGAACATTCACTGTGTTTACATGCTTCCTTTTTTTTTTTTTTTTCCCCAATAGAAAATGAAAATAAAGAGAGCGAAAAAAAAAAAAGCATGCCTCTTTCTTTTAACCGGAGTAAATTGTATTAAGACAGCAGTTACCAGCTGGTGTCATAAACGATCACAGTTCTTGGTGACAAAGTCTCAGAGACACATGAACACATCTAAAACCAGGATGTGAGTAGCAAGGAGTGCACCTAACACCCCAACTGTATTGGACTGTCATCTGAACTACAGTTCTTCAACAGGAAAGCCAAAAAAGATTAAGATCCCCAAATCTTGGAATTGTAATCTTTTTCCATGTGACTGTACCAAGTCCTCTGCACAGTTCTTACTTTCTGGGGAAGCATATGCTGCCTTATATTTGAATTGGATTTGAAGCCTGACTGAGCGACAATGATATACTAATGAGCCCTGGATAACAGAAGTGGAGTGCCAAAGCATAAACAGTGCCACTCCAATATAAGCTTTTGCAAACCCAGTAAGAAATTTTTTAAAGCTCTTCTAATTTTTTTCCCCCACAATCTTGTTATCTCCCTGTGTTATCACTGTAAATAATAATTATAATGGCAGAACAAAAAGTTACCCATTGTTAGAAACAGAAAGAAGCTTCACTGTTTTTTCCTCCAAGTTCCTAAGAGATATGACAGCAACTTATGCTTTGCATTTCATCCCAGACAACGATGTGCAGATTTCCTTCCCAGGCAGAAATTTCACAAAGTGAAAATTCCGCCTTATGGATTGTATCAGTGGCTTCTATAAAACCATTTGTTATGACACACGGCTACATGCATGACATGCCAAGCCCTGCCCAATGCTATTACGGTGCCAAAAGCAGCAGCATGAGAAAATGCAGGGCAGAATTTACGCCTAGAGACACAAGCAGTCCCTGGAACACCCAGAGTAATCAATCTCGTGATGAGCTGGAGAAAAGAGCTCTGTTGCAGCATACTGCTCACTGGAAACAGTGAAAACAGCAAGTAATCTATGCAGAAAAAGGATAAATGGATTTGAAAATACTCAGGAAAAACCCTTTCCATATAAGACAGCAACACTTTGGTAACCAAATCCATGGGAAGACTTTGATTTCCAAAAATTTTAATGAAATTTGGCAGGTGGGGTTGGACTCAACCTCCAGACCTCTCTTCCAACCCCTATCATTCTGTGATTCTACATCAGAGTTCTATTAAACTTTTGGCCTCAACCATCTTTCACTTAGCATCATAATGAAAACATAACTTGACAGATTTCATTTCTGTTCAAACGCGTTAGCAATACAGCTGGAGTGTAAAACATTGCCTGTAGAGCTGGTCACATGCACAAAGAGGAATGGCCATTTTCCACAGACTAATAGTGTATCTCTTTGAGAAATGTTTTCATTTATTTAAGACAGGCAAATATTTAGGACCTTAGTATTTCCTATGATCTAATCCTGTACTTGAGGCTGCTGGTTACCCCCTCAAACTCCAAGACACAAGAACCAATTCCTCGATCACCAACACAATAACCTTTCTGCTCTTCAAGCAGTGATGAATCACAATAGAAGTCACATCTCAAAAAACTCTGCATATAGAGTGAACCTGAGGGGTTTAAACATTTCAAAGACGCTTCAAGAATAAAATGACAGCAGATACAAACACTAAATAAATTCTAATATTAATTTACTGATTTTTGCTGAGGTACTGGCCTTAATGTTATGGCTTGAGCTGCTGTAGATAATACAGGAAGTCCACTGCCTACAGCAGTACACGTTGCTCTTCATGAGGCAACATTTGCTGTTCATATATCCCAATAGGTAAGATAGTACTAAAGCTATTTTTAAATTAAAATTAAATATTCTGAAGACCCAGTGTCTGCAGTTAAGACATTAATTCCAAAAACTCACGAGAAGCTTACAGAAATACATAAGCCTTCCTAACATTAAATCAGCCTTTTAAAACAGTGTTTTATTCTTGTATCACAGTCTACTTTTGAGACAAAGAGCACAAAAATTCAAGCCTCTGCTCTGATTTGGAACTTCCATTCAAACAACAATCAGGTGAGCAAGAACTCTCCCCTCAAGTGAACCAGCATGTGTTTCGAAAAGCCACAAGCAAACACTGAAAGAACCTTTAAAAAACAACTCTGCTTTGTTATGTTCCTTTAAGTCTTTGTTGCCTAAATAGGAGTTACAATTTAAAGGTAATACGAATAACTGAATCACTGGAAAAATATCCTCTAACTGTGAAAAATAAATATTCAACATTCTCACCTTATCGTAAATTCTTTGTAGTTCTGTTTCTCCACTGCATATTAAGTGGGCTCCATCACACAAAACTAATATTGTGTTAGCTCTGAAGAAGGAAAAAAAAAAAAAAAAGTTGTCACCGGAATGTGCTAGCTGCAAAACTGAAATCATCTTCAATAGGATACTTCCAAGATTACATACTAAATTCTCTTCAGATTCTGGAAAAAAAGGGTAAGTGACTAACTTTCTACAGATTGTGATGCGGTTCAAGTACCATTTGCTGGCAGTTTAGGCACCTATCAGTTACCATTTTGAGAAATATGACATTAGCAGTGCATCAAAATGCAGTAGATGGAGCACAATGTAATGTTTTCCAAAATTTTTTTGGAATTCATGTTAGCAATGCATTTTATCCTTCAGCCTTTAAATACGAGTTGCATTGTCTTTCTCAGATATATATAATCCAATAACTTCTTGGAAAAGACCTGATACTCAAACGAATGAAAGATGGCACTGAAGGGCAGGGGAAAAAAGGAAAGGAGAAAATTCAGTGGAGAAAAGTCATACAAGAAGAGAATGACAAAAAAAACCCCCGCAACCCACACTGCAGACAGGGTATGTGCCATGAGCTATTATGGCAGAGAGCACTCAAACAAAATAATGAAAAGAAAGACTGTCTTCAATATCTGTATAAAAGCACTGTCCTTCCCTGAAGTAGTCTCTAATTCACATTTGTTTTGGGTCTGAGTGGGCTGGAATTAACTTTCCCCCCAGCAGCCTTCCCAGTGCTGTGCTTTGCACTGAGAGCTGGAAAGGTGCTGATCACACACCCGTGCTGTGGCTGCTGCTGAGCAGGGCTCACATGGCACCAAGGCTGGTCTTGCAACATGCCCCCTAGAAAGGGATGAAGTGGACAAGATCATGGGAGAGAACGCAACTGGGTCAGCTGACCCAAACTGACATTCCGTACCATATGACATCAGCTTTACAATAAAAGCTAGAAAAAGAAGGGGTGGGGGAGTGTGCGCTTGTCCTCAGGAGCAACCTTACGTGTTTAAGAGCCTGACTTCCCAGAAAAGGGGCCAGACATCACCTGCTGATGGGAAGTAAAGGATAAATCTTTGTTTTCTTTTGCTTCCTCACACGGTCTTGCTTTGTTTTTCATTAAACTACCTCTGCCTTAACTCATGAGTTTCATCTTATTTTTCTCCCGCCCTGGTCCAGCTGAGAGGGGGAGGGGGAGGAGTGATAGAGCAGCTTGGTGGACACTTGACATCCAGCCAGGGTCAAACCACCACAACATTTAAGTAGAAAGATGATTTGGCATCACCATATTAACAACAGCTATTTTAACAACTAATGAAAAAGAATCACAGCAACTTCATTATTCACAATTGCACCAGAGCAGATCATGGCATGGGGATGTTGTGATGATTGCTAGGCAGTGTCTGGAATAATAAAATTCACAGGCACTTGACATGAGTTTTAAAAGGATGAGGTCTTAAACAGTATCAACACACTATAGCAACACAGAAACACTTCTAGAATTGTAAAGAAATTGTCAAGTTGTTCATTAATCACCTTATGAACAGGAAGCCGAAATTCTTTGGAAAAAGAAATTACAACTACGAGGAAATAAAAGTTACTGTTGCCACTGAAGAACAACGGAGAAAGGAAATATAAGTAAGAGAATGAAAAAATTTTAAAAGGAAGGAAAACACTCATTACTACCAGCTGATCAAAAAACCTAGTGTCCAGAATTAGGCAATATTCTGGCAAATTGTTCAACTTTTTTAGTAAGATGTGATGAAAATGGCAACATGAAAAAGGACCAACCCATACACCAAATCATCAAATACCAGAGAAATGTCAATACACATATAACATCTATGAGAAAATGAGGAGAAGCATAAAAAGCATCTCAAGGAAAGAAACAAGCAGAGCCAGAGATTTGAGAAGTGTTAAATGACCTGTAATTGTCAAAACTTCTAGCATAAGATCAATGTAAAGACAACTAAGCAAATACAATAGATACTCACAGCTTATCTAATCTGCCAAATGGATTCTGGGCTGCAAGGTGCAATTTCTAAAAATTATTTTTTTACCCTGCCAAATATTCCAATCATGTCTAATGTGAAAATAGTCTACATTTAAACTGATAAATTAAAAGGAGAGGTTTGGGTTTGTTTAAGTGCAAGAAGTTTGCACAATGATCCAATCCAAATATATTTCTTTTCAGGTGTCTGAGTAGGATACATGAACCCACTGCAATTGTGATGGTCACTAGATCCCCGAGTGTGAATGGCTAGTGCAGACTTGAGGAAGTGTCTGTCACAACTCATCTATTCTGATGTCCATTATGAAACCCTCCTGGGGTTAAATAATACACAGATACAAGACAGTTTCACCGCCACTGGAATGGTTTTAAAAATGAAATTGGACATGTTTTTGGGGCAAAATCTTCTGCAGTTAACTCCCCAGTTCTGCACATATTCCTGTAGAATCTGTGGCCAAAGGAACCTCCTCTAAACCATTTCCCATCACCTCCTCTGATCTGTCAACTTCAATTGAGGTTTTCTTGTAGCACTGTTTGTCTTATACTGAGAGGATAGCAAACAACTCAATGTATCCTTCTAGATTTATAAAATCTGTATTTATTCTACTTGCTTAACTCTGAATTGTTTCAACACATAGTATTCCCTACTGTACATTCTAAACTACTGTACTTTACCCTTTTTCATCATTTGTCCTTTCTCTCCTAGTCTGTGTGGTACAGAAACACTAGAAGAGTCACTTCTTTCACTGAGGCTACCCCTCTAATAAAATACTTGCGCAAGGCAGAAGAATTCCAAATGCAGAAACATCTATTAGCCTAATTACCAATCAATCAATCAATCAGACAAATTTGTAAGTTTTAATATGTAGAATCACTGGGACTATAATTTATTTTTAACTGTTTATTTTTAAATTACCTTGCAGTTGGAAGAAGTGAAATGAATTCAATTCTTCTGAATTTAATTGTTCAACAATATTCTTTCCTCTGGGGACATTTTTAGGAGGAAAAACTATTCCAAATCAGATTAACCAAAAAGCTGGAAAGGAACCTTGTTAGTTTGACATATAAAGAAGTCTGGAAAAAAAAAACAAACCCAAACCAAAAGTCCGTGAGATCATACAAACACTATGCAAAGGCCTTGCTAGAAAAAAATTTTATAATAGAGATAAATGCAAATAGTAGAACAAAAAGATAAATACTCTAAAGGCAACTCAAATTCTCAGAGAAAATTGTCCTTATTTGTCTGCACTTTATGAGAACTTGAAAAGAAACTCAGGCAAATGGCTTATTAAGCCTCTTCTAGGAGAAAGAGGCAAAACATACTACTTCTAGATTTCCAGCCAGATGCTTTCTTTCCCTAGTTTAGATAACATGATTTCCTCCACCCTCATGAGCACTGCTACAGACTATAAAATTTTTGTCAGATGCTTGAACTGAGAAAATATTACCAGGTTTTCATTTGATTTATAATGGGAATTGGATTCTTAATATTGGATTCTTATTACATCACTATTTTCTCATTTACTGTTGTATAACAACTATGACAAAGATCATACTGACTCTCTAAGTGGAGAGAAAAATCAAAACCTTATTTTCTCAAATGGAATCTGTTGCTCTTCTCCAGATTATCAATTCTATGTTAGCCTTGCAACACTCATTTTGCCCTTTGCTAGTTTCTTCTGTCAGACCCCCCACCCCCAAATCAGTAAATATAGTGCAGATAAACATGGAATTTCTAACCTGAATTCAAAACAAGGTTAATAAGAAGTAGCAGATAGGTAAAGAACAGAGAAAACACTGACAGCTGTGCAAATGGCTTGACCCCCTCTTACTTTGACAAGGTACCAAAGATAAACAAAGGGACTTCATGAAGAGAAATTAAAGCAATTAAAGCTGTGGCCATTAAATATCCTATCTGGCAACTAAGCACCACACAGTCGCCCGCTCGCACACCCCCCCCAGTTCATATATTGAGCATGACATTCTATGGTAGGGAACATCTCTTTGACTACTTGGGGTCACCTGTCCTGGCCATGCCCACACTCAGCTCCTTGTGCATCTGGCTTGCTGGCAGAGCACAGTAAACTGAAAAATCCTTGATTTAGGATAAGTGCTACTTAGCAACAACTAAAACATCAGTGTGTTAACAACATTATTCTGTACCAGCTACTAGGAAGGAAATTGTTTCAGCTGAAACCAGGATACAGCCCTAGAACCAATTCTTGAGAATAATATTGGAAGTCCCTTCATACATCATAGGATTTCTGAAGACCAGAGAAAATGAAGGCTAAGAAAATGCCATACAACATTATGAAGAAGTTACTGCACACTTGGAGCTGGTCTGAGCAGTTGCCATTACCATCTTCTTCTGAAAGTACAGTAGGGCTGGGGAACAGGCAACAGAAGCAGCTGAAAGTAGGAGACTGATGTTCTGCCAGCCATGGTAAAAAGGTGATTACTGAGAACTAAACTTTCTTTAGAGTCTGAAATAAGACAACTTCTTAATACTGGTGAACCTCCAAGTGAAAAAACCCCACATGAACAGTCCCCATTGAGAGAAAGGCAAAAGGAGAAATAAGAAACCATTTACCATAACCAATAAAATTTCTCTCAGAGGAAGAAAATTCCCTGTGAATTAAACTCAAGCATTACTACAGAGACCCAGATCTCTTAGAATGCTTAGGACATTCTTTTTCTTGTCCTTGTACACATAAGCTACAAGAATTTAATTATGTTGTTTCTATCACCCAAGAACATTCAAGTCTGTCAAGCCTGTTGCTTCCAGCATTATAGGAACTAGGCAACATCCTCAGATGATCACTGTGTTTCATGAGCCCTTGTCAGACTAAATCAAAAAGCAGCTTTAAACCAGACGGTCATGTAGAAATCACCCAGCCTGTCATCATGTGTGTGCTCTGCACATCTCCACTGTTGATAGTGTGAAACTAGATAAGTAACAGAAAAATCATACACAGCAGTTGCATGTAAATAAAGCCATATTCTATAACCCTAAGCCCTGCTGTCTCTGCAAATTTTTAGTTCCAGCCTCAGCCTCTCTAGACTGCAAACATCTACTGTTCAAAGTTAAACTCACTCCACATATATGGGCAATGTCTGCAAGAAACATCTACATTTTGCAGTTAGATGACAGCAATTGCAGTCATTCTAAAACTCAGCACTCAACATCTTAGTGTCTGATGCTCAGAGCTGCTGTGAATTAGTAGTACACATTAACTCCTCAACAACTTGTCATGTATCTCATTTAGATGAAGGCAGAGGTCCAAAGAAAAGATATGGCAGTCATACAACATGTCTTGACTTACAGTCTTCTGAAAGTGTGGATCACATATCATTTATTTATGTAGGGCCCAAATGACTTACTGCCCAAGATCTTTCAGATAGCAGAAACAAATTGATGAATAGGCTCACCTTCAGGCTAGCCTGATTAACAAAACCGAAACTTCTATATTAGATCAGCCTCTTGCCTAGGTTTAAGCGAACTGTGAGCTTTCCACAGCCAGACAATTTTTTGGTTTTCAATAGCAAAGATCTATAGAAACTTTCAAATGTCTTTAAGTCCAGAGACAAGAATAGAAGACTTTAAATAATTCAGCCCTTTGACCAGGCGAATAGAGAGGTCACCACAGGTACGAATGAGGAGAGAGTTACAAGTAGCATAATAAATTCAGCTATCCTTGTAGGCAATATTAGATCTGACAGAGCCCACACAGAAACCTGCACTATAGCTAAAAGGCAAAGTCAGATCAGGATGCCAGCATAGCAACTACAAGCACATGTACACAGTGACCCATATTACTAATGTTAACTCTCCCTTTTTGCTTTAAAACGTAGCCAATGAGCTAACTGCCAGCTTCATATCAAAATCAAGGATGTTTAATATTTTTAGCCAAGCAAAAAGGACATGCACCACAGATATACATTCAATCATACTCACAGGAATGGAAAAAAGGGAAGCACTGTTTGCTCCTGCAGAAAAAAGTTCCATATCATTATAGTACATCCAGTGAGATGTACAGAGCATGTTCAGTTTGAAGCTCCCTGTTATATTATCATAGCCAACAAGTACAAGTACATACACTATCATGGCACATTATAAGGCTATATGCTTGCCTTTATGTTACATGACATGGATGTGATATAACTGAATGATACTTCAATTAATATGGGCCTCAACAAAGATGACATGTCAATTTGTAAAGCCTTGACTATTTTCCACAATAAGGCCTTAGCTGGAATATCAAAAATTAAGCTTTGGGCACCACATTTAACAAATTAATGTGTAAACCGCATACAGAGAACAGGAAAGGAACAAGAATATGCAGATATGTAGAACACAAGATCTGCAAGGAAAAACTGAAAAAAAATGATAGCAGGTATTCAAATATGTACAAAGCTAGAACATAAAGGGGGAATACACTCTTCCCTCATAAACATAGGGTGAATAAGAACAAGGCAAAAGATAAATGGCTCAAATCAAAGCAAGAGAAACAAAGTTCAATATAGAATGGAAAACTTTCTAAGGCTATGAATAGAGAAGTGTGGGAATGGTCTGTGGAAGCAGGGACATGTATCCTGGGAAGCGTACAGGGATGCTGCTCAACTGTGTAGGGATGAGGTCAGGAAATCCAGGGCACGGTTGGAGCTGAACTTAGCAAGGGATGCTAAGAATAATAAGAAAGGATTCTACAGGTACATCAGTGAAAAAAGGAAGGTCAAAGAAAACATACCCCCCCTAAAGGGCAAGAATGGTGAGCTAGTAACAACAGATGAGGAGAAGGCTGAGGTTCTCAACAGCTTTTTTTCCCCCTCAGTCTTCACTAGCAAACATTCTCCCAACACCTCCCAAGTGAAAAAAATCACAAGGTGAGGACCAGGGCAGCAAAGTCCCTCCCACTGTATGTGAAAATCAGGTTCGTGACCACCTGAGGAACCTGAAGGTACATAAGTCTATGGGACTCCCAGAGTCCTGAGAGAATTGGCTGATGTAGTCACCAAGCCACTCTCGATAATATTTGAAAAGTCCTGGCAGTCAGGGGAAGTCCCTGGTGACTGGAAGAAGGGACACATTACACCCATTTTTAAAAAGGGTAAAAAGGAGGACCCTGGGAACTACTGACATGTCAGCCTCACCTCTGTGCCTGAGAGGATCGTGGAGCAGATTCTCCTAGAAGGCCTAATAAGGCACATGGAGGACAGGGAAGTGATCCAAGACAGCCAGCATGGCTTTACTAGGTGTAAATCCTGCACGACAAACCTAGTGACTTTCTATGATAAAGTGACGATGACACTGGACAAGGAACGACCTATGGATGTCATCTATCTGGACTTCTGCAAGGCATTTGACCCAGTCTCCCACAACATCCTACTCTCCAAGTTGGAGAGAGATGGATTTGATGGATGCACCATTCAGTGCATAAGGAATTAGCTGGATGGTTGCATCTAGGGGGTAATGGTCAATGTCTCAAAGTTCAGATGGAGAGCAGTGACAAGTGGTGTCCCTCAGGGGTCCGTACTGGGGCCTGTACTGTTTAATATTTTTATCAATGACATAGTGAGATCGAGTGCACCATCAGCAAGTTTGCAGATGATACCAAATTGAATGGCGTTGTCAATATGCCAGAGGATCGGGATGTCATCCAGAGGGACCTAAATGAGCTGGAGAGGTGGGCCCAGGTGAACCTCATGAAATTCAACAAGACCAAGTGCAGGGTCCAAGTGCATAGGCCGGAGCAATCCTCACTATCAATACAGGCTGGGGGATGAGGTGATAGAAAGCAGCCCTGCAGAAAAGGGCTTGGAGGTGCTGGAGGATGAGAAGCCGGACAAGAGCCGATTGTGTGCCCTTGCAGCCCAGAAGGCCAATTGCATCCTGGGCTCCAGTAAAAGAATCGTGGCTAGCAGATTGAGAGAGGGGATTCTGCCACTTTGCTCTGGTGAGATTTCACCCAGAGTACTGTGTCCAGTTCTGGAGCCCTCAGTACAGGAGGGACATGGACATGATGGAGCAGGTCCAGTGGAGGGCCACAAAAATGATCAGAGGGCTGGAACACCTCTCCTATGAAGACAGACTAAGGGAGCTGGGGTTGTTCAGCCTGGAAAAGAAAAGGCTTCAGGGAGACCTAATAGTGACCTTCCGGTACCTGAAGGGGGCCTACAAGGTGGGAAAGGGACTGTTTACAAAGGCCTGTAGGGACAGGATGAAGGGCAATGGTTTTAAACTAGAGAAGAATAGATTTAGATTGGATGTTAGAAAGAAGTTCTTCACCATAGAACAGGTTGCCCAGGGAGGAAGTTGAGGCCCCATCCCTGGATATATTCAAGGTGAGGCTCGACAAGACTCTGAGCAACCTGATCTAGTTGAGGATGTCCCTGCTCACTGCAGGGGGGTTGGACTAGATGGCCTTTAGAGGTCCTTTCCAGCCTAAATCATTCTATGATTCTATGATATTCCCGTGAATATATTTACTGCTAGGTTCCTGCTTTGTCCCAGCTGATAAGCCTCAGGATCAGGTTTAGCTCCTCCAGCATTCACCCAGTAAGCACTACTTTTCCTGTCATGTCTATCATACCTTAATAATTGTTAACACTGGTTTTCAATGCCCAGTCTATACTCAGGTCAAGAAATGCAAAACCATTGAGGGTTAACCCCCTCACAACAACAAAAAAGCGCATCATTTTAGAGTTGAATGTCAAAGCACCAAAGCAGTACTTAACAGCACTGATTCCCCTGAATGGGAGATGATTGACTAAAAGGCCAGGAAATCGTATAGCTCTCTCGCTGCCAGGGACTAAGATGCTTTTCACAGTGACTAATTCTGACTGAAGAGCAAAGGGAAAAAGAAGAGAAACAACCATCAAAGTAAACTACACTGGCAGCTAAAAATCTAATGGAAGACATCTTTCTTCCTTAGACTTGCATTTTGTTGGAGAGTGACTGCAAAAAAATATTCTCATGGCAAAAAAGGGAGTGTAAAGGGTCTATGCTGCTGTCTTTCATTTCAGTTTACATATTGCTGCATTACAGACTTCTTTAAATTCTCTAGTTTTTTATACTTTAATAGGAAGCACAAGTTCGGTGACCCATTTACTAGATCCTATGTGAACAACCAATAAAGTAATGTCCATGCATAGAACATGCATTGTAAGGAAACATACCATAGCTTCATGGTAGGACACATAGAGTCTTACAGTATAGAAAGAAAGGACAGCAGAATATAACTCTTCAACAGCCTTCCTAGTAAAATTTGTGCAATGCCTAACTGCAGGTTGAAGTCAGGATGATGGTGTCAAAGATTTGAGCAACAGGAAAACATGAATTTGGTTTCCTGAAAACTTCAAATGTTAAAAAACCTGATGTAATTCTCTTTCTTCAGTACCACTTCATATTGAAACAAGACTGTTAGTTAATTAGACAGTTGGTCATTTCTTTCATTTGCCATCATGTAACTCAGAACAAAATGACATAACTTTTCACAAGGGCTATTTGATTGTTTATCTTATGATTGTGCAATGACCATCTCTAATGCTGTAAGAATACAGTATATAAAAACAAAATAAAACAAAACAAATAACCAGAAGATTCAGATACAAACCACAGTAAAAATGCTGCAAAGACTTTAATGATCATTCTTTAATCTTCTATCACTACTGTGCACTTCATTATATTATGACACATCTTACCTGTGCTAACATAGAAGGTCTCAAGGTAGACAAGGGTCTTTGAAGAGAAGACTATTAGCCCTTCATTCCCAGCAGTTCTGTGGTTTCTACAGGGTCCTGATAGATCTCTCCTACAGCAACTTAAAAAGAAAGTGAATAAAATACATTAGGTAACGATAATATTCAAACACGCTCCTTATACTTTTTCCTGTGATTTAGTTAGTGAGATAAAATGCTTTAGGCATTATTTGCAGTGTAGAGGGTAAAAACATAAGTTATAGTCTACTGTTAATATCTACTGTCGAAAGGCTCCAAAATGCAGTTCTTCTGTTGTATATAAGAATTTCTACATCTATACACAAAGCTGCAGAAGTAATGGTACAGGAAGTTTTGAATGGGTTTCAGTAGGTTAAGATAAATATCACTGGTTAAACTCTGCTTCAGCAAACAGGACCAATTCCATTTCATAAGAAAAACTAACACAGCCTGTATTTGTCTGTGATGGAGGCAGACACGACAAAAAGAGATTTAGAGGTTCTGCATGTGATGAGGGAGTGGGTGGTTAGAAAAATAAGGAAATTTTCGCTACAAACCTATTATTGAAAAGACTTTAATCAAAAGCAAGCTTTGATACTACTCAGACAATATTAATATTCTAAATATATGTATTAAACATATGCATTTAGAAAATTTCTACTACATATCAAGCTTTGCCCTAAAACATTTATAAAAATTTGAGTAATGAGAATCAGGTTTAAAAGTTATTAAGACAACATTAAATTTAATAAATTCTATCCTGCAGGGCATAATTCTTTTATTTTTATTTTTATTTTTAATCAAAGCTATCAAAATACACTTACTGGTCTGCAAAAGCAGATTTTGCCCATTTGGGAATTTTTGCGTTCAGCTGAATGGTGTTTCTTGACCACACACTCTCAGGCTCTTGACTCTGCATTTAAAGCCTGTTTGTAAAATAAAACTTAATTTGAATTCCCAGTTTAAATTTTCCAACATTTTTTTAAACACTTACAGTGTTTCTCCAAGGCAGGTAACTTTCCCTGCAAAACCTGCCTACAATTTTACAACGACTCAGCAAACTCCCTTATTTTTTTTATTTGGTTTTAAAATTTATTTGAAATGCCTTGCAATTTATTTTTTTTCATGACAATTTCTACTACTCAGTATGCTTCTAGTTAATAAGCATTTCAAACACCACCAACAAAAAGCAGAAAAATCCTAAGCTAAAATGCTAATTTCATAAAACCCAAGAGATGAAAATATATTCAGAAATACTAAAGCAGTATTAAACAATAAAACCATAGGCTTATGAGACTGTTCAGTAGAAGCGCCTTAGTCTTTTAGCCCCATTCATTTCAAGTTTTCTATGAAAACTGTATCCATGTCTAGTTATGCTGAACTTCTGCTGACTGTTTAGAGTACTGCATACCAAGAGAATGAGGCCAAAATTGATCATGTAATAGAATTTGACAGAGGATTTGAAAGTATTCCCTGGCAGAATAATAAGAGACAGAAGAAAAAGAGGTGCTTTTCCTGATGGGGGCTGGGAAATGGGTGAAGATGGATGACATATAATTGTTAGAAAGCCAAGCTTTATTAGTGTCACTGTTGTTTTGAGTCAAAGTATTAAGAACAGAAGCCAAAATACCATGAACCTTTTGAATTCTAGGAAATTTTATGATCATTGTGAAATTAAGAGTGATTTCAGATGGGAATTGGCTTACAATAGGAATGACGTCATCCAGTCAAATGGGGATCATGTTCCCACTGGCCGTCCCAGTGGCTAAACACCGGTGCCCTTCCCTGGCCAGGGCCTGGTTGCTCCCCCCCAATATTAGAGATGAGAATCATTGGGACTAAACACCATGAGAGTAATGCTCTACCACTCATACATGAGATCCTAATCTAAAAGTGATTTCATCTAAAACTGATTTAGAGAATTAGATACACCTTTAAACTCTGCCACTGTATGAGCCTGTGATGTTTGACTTTTGCAAGGGAAAGAGATTTTACAGTGTGCTTTCACAGGTCTCATTTACTCCCTACTTTGAAATAAACTTCAATTCTGTTACTCATCATGTACTAAAATTCTTGGGGTCTGCAGGAAGCAAAAAAGTGGGAAAGGTGGCACTAAGGCTTCAGGAAAAAAAAAGTATATCAAAGGAATATTATGAACTAATCAGATTTTAAGACTCAGATATTTATAATCAAGCTAAAAGGAAGCTGGTACTTTGCCTGATTAACTAGAGCTTTGCAACTGCCTCATGAATTACCTGACAGGGAAGACTGGAAGTCCCACAGATGTGGAAAATCACAAGACTAAGCAGGAGATATTAGAAATAAGACAAAATATTCAGGTTTGCATCTGAAATACAGCTGACTTTCCTGTGCAAGTTCTGGGAAATGGTGAATACTGAAAGGGGACACTGCTCCCAGTGCTCTATTTCTGCCTATCCACTATTTCTTGGGTATCCTAAAAATAAAATACTCGTATTTATTTAACAGTAAACCATAAGGAAGTGCAACTAAAGGAAACTCCAGCATACTGGTTTTGGCTGGGATTAAGTTAATTTTTGTCATAGTAGTTGGTATGGGACTGTATTTGGGATTTGTGCTGAGAACAGTGTTGATAACACAGGGATATTTTTGTTATTGTTGAGAAGCACTTATACAGAGTCAAGGGCTTTTCTACTCCTCATACCATCCCACCAGTGAGTAGGCTGGGGATGCACAAGAAGTTGGTATGGAACACAGTTAGGACAGTAGATACCGAATAACCAAAGATATATTGCATATGGTATGATGTTACTCTCAGAAATAAAACACTGGAACGGGTGGTGGTAATTCGCTTGGCTGGGGCTGCCAGTACTCGGATACTGGCTGTGTGGTGCTTAGCTCCTCCCGGAGTCAAAACACAACAGCTGGATATAATATGTATTCATAACCTACCAGGCTCAATTTTCACGATGTCACCATCAAGAGAAAATTGTATCTGGGAATGTTCTTGATGGTTAATTTTTCAAGTGATCATTCAATATTTCAGTACTGAATCTTTGTGGCCTTCAATAAATAAACAGGAATTCATCTTCAAGAAATAAAAGAGCAAGCAATGGCAGTAACAAAACTCACCTGAAGTTCTATCAAAGGTGAAGTTTCACTGTGCCACATGTAGTTATTTCTAGTATCATCAAATATGCTTTCAGAATGTTATTCCCTTTACTTGGGTTTGAGTAAGTCCCAGATTTTTGGAAAACTTTTTTTGACATAGTATTTAAAATTTTCTGTATCTCTTACAAAAGCTCTAACACACCTCTTCAGGTCTTCTATAATCATCCAGTCCACCTGTGTACAATAAACTGTTGATTCCTATACTCTCAATCCATGAGACCTCAGTGGAAGAAGCGCAGAACCAGATCCACAGCCCTGTGGAGACTTGTGAGAATGAGAAAATCTGCACACAACACATCTAAGAGGAAGAAAAAAAATATCTATAGAAGGATCTGCCTTCTCCAAATAATAAAATCTGCATCTCATGGTCAGGTCAATATAGACATCCTATCAAGAAGATAATATTCCTGCTGTAAACACCAAAGTACAACTCCAACATGACTTTCTTACAGAAAGATTCTTTGTCACTGCACTTTCTCAAGGAAAAAAAAAACACAAAAAACCAACCAAACAAAAAACAAAAAAACCCAAAACAAAACACCAAACAAAACAAACCCAACACAAACCTTTTCCTCTAATGACTCCTGTATATTAAATTTGTTAAACTTTGGCTAGTTCTCCAAATAGCTTTAAGTGAATGCTTGTCTTCTCTCTTGAGAAAAGTGTTTAAGCAGATGTTGGTCTTCAAATCAATCTTGTGAACAGATAAGAAAACACTGTAGAATAAAGCAGATATATTAATGAAGAAAGACATTGCAGTAGCACAAATTTTACTCATGCACATTTGTTTCAAAGAAGTAATTACTTTAGAAATGTTACAAAAACCCTGTAACTGCTAAATCCGTGTCTATCTTCAATTATAATTAAAGCTCTAGCAAATAAAGCAAACTCAAAAATAGATCTTCCAGTCTTGGTTTACTTGTTTCTGTCAGTCCTAATCTCTGATAATTGGTTACTTAGGGTCTTAGTTGTTAGCTATTAAAAAGCCGTTATTCTCAGCAAGGCTTCTTACTCAGGAAAGGAATGGTGGAGAAAAAGAAAGAACAAAAATACCACTTTTAATGCTTTATTACAAAGGTATTGTTAAGAAAGATGAATCTTAAAAATTAATCTAGACCAACCAGCACAATAATCTTTAATGTCTTGCTGGTTAGGCTCTACACATGATTTAGTAAAATATAGATACATATCAAAGAGGAGATGCAGACATTTTGAACACAAAGTGAATCATAAGTACGATAAAGGAAGAGGTGAAAAATAATTTTTCTCTTTCCCTGAACCTATTTGAACCTTCCTCGGAAAAATACTCATAAATCTATGAAAAAAAAGATCTAAAGATAAGTACATTATAATTTCCTGGAGAAGAGGTGAAGATGGAATTGTGACTATCTCGCATAGTAGGTATTATGAAATTTTAATTTTCTAACTAAATGTCTGCTTTTCTCCTTATGCCACAGAACATTGTTTACCACAGGACATTTTCTTAGGCGCATAATTGTTTTGACTTTAGATATAGTAGCAGTCATTTATTTTGAGGCATAGCATCTGTTCAGAGATGTGACTGCTGTGGCATCATATTACATTTTTCTAAATCACTTAAGTCTTCTGTTATACAAGATACTTTACCTTTACTCAAATGAATTACCTTCAAAATGGAGTGTCTGTCTATAAAATTGAAAAATTCTGCGTAAAAATTCAATATGTGTAAGGCATGACATGACAATCTAATGGCCACTAATGCATCTCTCAAAAATTTCAGTCAGGAAAAAAAACTGGGAAAAAAAATATTCAAGGACATAAAGGAGGTTTTACTGAGATCCAAATACAAGTTCTACAAAACATGACAAAAACTGCCCTCTCATATAGTTTATAAGCTTTGTGTTTAGTATGCTTTAGTGTTGTAAAATAAAACCTGTGGATCCCTGCTAAAAGTAGAGAAAAAATATACAAATACTGTACAAACTTTACACTGCTGAGCAGCTACATCAGCAGGCATTGTTTTAACAACTTAAATGTTACATAGTCTCCCTCTTGCTGTGTTAAAGGTACACACAGAGCAAGGTTCTGATTTTTTTTTTTTTAAGTTTATTCATAGAATACTAGTTTTCTTCAGAGCAGAAAATGGCTATTTAAAATTTTCTTTTTCCTGTATCAGTCGCAGGAATATCAGGTATAACAGCAATGTATTTCATTGCAAACAAAACCTCTTTGCTTTGCATCAAGAAAGACTTTTATTCAAAAAGACAACAAAGTAAATAGGGTATCAAGAATTTGCTGAGGAATATCCATGACTACAGGAAATTAATCCCTCCTTAGAAAAAAGATTTCCAAATTGTATGAATATCCTAAGTTACAAAACTATTCATCTCATTTTAACAAAGAGGTGATAAAGATTTCTACAACAGCTATAAAATGGGCATACAAAATAAGAAATTACAGTCTTAGGAGAAAAGTGTAATAAGCAGAAGAAGCTTTGGATAAATTCACAATTTTGGCATTTCCTTGGGAAAGTGTAGGTGTTAAGTGCAATTTTTAAACAAATACCCAAGTTACAAGTGTTCTACATGACTTCATTAGGATGGAGAACAGCCTCTTCCATGCTCACTCCTTTGCTTTTAGTGGCACTTATGGTCAAGAAAACAGGCGTTTAAAAGAAGTCTGTCTAACAAGCTATATGATTGCGATATGATTATAGCTATATCGCTGTATGATTAACTAACCATAGAATCACAGAATAGTTTCGACTGGAAGAGACCTTCAAGATCATCAAGTCCAACCTTATTCCTAACCCTACCAAAAACCACTAAACCATGACCCTAAGCACAACATCTAACCAGCTCTTAAACACTTCCAGGGATGGTGACTCCACCACCTCCCTGGGCAGGCCATTC
>WTSP01015258.1:0-18617 GCA_025331215.1 Actenoides lindsayi | reverse complement strand
ATCACTGCTAGAAGCAGACACTGTCTGTGAGAACAGGTTGCTAACTTCAGACACTGCAGTTAGTTAGAAGAACTGAGATGAAAAGTAAAAATTACTGAACAGAATTAGTTTTGTTCTCACTCAAACCAGGACAATTGTCTACCTTCTGTTATACCAAACAGGCTCTAAGGGCTGAGATTTTGTCTGCTTGGAAATATCCTGAAGAAACTTTCTTGGCGATTATTCTGGAATTGTTATTTTAGATTCAGCCAAAATAGTTATTCTAGGATAACAACTCTGATAAAATTCCAAGTGGAGACAAGTATTAATAAACACAAGTCTGTCATTTTGTTCACACAAGTTGCACTGCCACAGTTAGGATTCTGTGTGCCTTCTTGGCTGCTTTGTTCCATGTGGTGTTATTGGTGTTATCCGAAAAGGCTTTTTATATTAATTTTCTGTGGCCTTGAGGACAACTGCCAGGAAAAAGTTATGAAAGCTTTCATCAGTTTTTGGAAGGAAAAAGATTTAAATCTTAAGAGTGAAACTAAAACCAAACTAAACCACTAAACACTTCAGTGCCAACTTCATTCCTGTTAGGACTCGGGTACGCTGTGAAAGTTAAAGAAGCATCTGTAATTTAACTACCATGTAGCAAAATGATTCTGGAAGGACAGACTTTCTCCAACTTGAGCTGATGACAGCAGATGGCTGAGAGGTTTTTTTAAAAGTTCTCTTGTAAAAGATGACCATTTTGGTTGCTTCTGTGACTAATTTGTGCAGTGTTGTGTGTACGATTTCAAATTGATGAGAATTGAGCCTTAGCTGTTTTTACTGAACTGGTTTCTGCTTGCATGCAGTGTACATTCCCTTCTGAATTATCTCCTAGAATATGGTGTTTTCTAACTGTTGTCTTTCTATCCTTACAGCGATGCTGTTAGAGGAAAGCCAGATGTGTTCCTCAGTATTAACAGAGAAGGGGAGAAAAAGCTCTAATTTTCATGAAAATATTTTGCTTCTAGCATTTTTGTCCTTTTGGTTGTTCTTCCCTTTTGCTTTATGTCATTGCTGAGGTTCTTGACCCTGCTCTAATGTAGATGAGTGATGTAGCTGTTGTCTTCAGCTTTCCATGCTTGAGCTTACTTGGTTTCTTTTTTCCTTTTCATCTTCCTAGATTTTTGTGAGATCCCAAATAAGGACATAAAGCAACAATTGGATAGTAGTTAGGATCTGTTCTTCCTTTTTTTTTAAACTGCTTTGTCCTTTCCTAATCCATTCTTTCCCTGTACCTTCATTCAGAATATGTGGACAAAAGCTTCATTTGCCGTGAAAATTGGCAATTAAATTTTCATGATGTGAAACAACTTTCAGAAGTTGTTCAGTGTCTCCACTGTTCAGAAAGGAGGTGTGAAGATGGTACTACCATGACCTCGTGGAGAGCTTCTCTTCTCAACCACCACCCACTGTTTGGTGTGGTGTGGTTTGGGTGTGTTTTGTTTGGGTGTGGGTTTTGGGTTTTTTTTTTCCTCCTCAAAATAAAGACTGGGAAAGAGAATTCATCTGCTTTCTTTGAGAACATCAAGTAGTGGGTTTACAAGAGAGAAAAGAGCTAGTTAAACTAGCTCAACTGTGCTGGCAGCAGGACAGCTACATGGCCAAAGCTAGGGAAGAAATAAATTGAGGTTTGTGCTTTGATAACACTGCAGTCACTTTGTCACATCCACCTCTGTTACTTTGCACAGGCTTAGGCTGATGCACGTTAGGTGGGTATGTTCCTGCAATGTGTTCTCCTTGGTGTGCAGTTCTGCTCTGTGAGCATAGGTAGTCACCCGCAGGAGCCCAGTTGTAGTTTGAGATCTTTGAGGGTTGATGACAGTGGTACTGTTAAACTCCTGATTGATTTATTTACTGATTTATTTATAAATTGTGTGATGAATAGGGGAAAGGGTGTCTGCAGGTTGTGTTAAAGCTTTGCACAAATGCAGATTAAGTCATGAATATTATCTCTCCCCATTAAGAAAATGAGTTCTTAACCATTGTGGCTAGTTACAGTTCTCCCTTTCACTTCTCCAGTGATGCTCCAGAAGATTCAGTGTATGTTTTTTGGTGTATTCACTCTAGCATGATGGGAACTCCTCTTGGAGATGAACAATATCCTCATAAACAGCAGGGTGCATTGTGATAAATCAACAAGAGCATGTTTACTAGATCTCTTTAGTGCAGACTGGTTTTGAATCTCCTGATGCTTAGAGCTAGAAGAAGCTCTCATTTTATTTCCATTTTTCTTTGAATACTTGTCACTCTGCCTGTGACTCCTTCAAAGCTATTGCTTTTCAAGATGGAGAGAAGGTCATTTGAAAACAACAGTGCTTATAGTTAAACTCTTCTTTCTTCTTTCTGAGTCTAAGGACCTCAGAATTGGGCTGTAAGCAGAAGCAAGCATGAAGTGAGAATTCACTTTTCTTAAATAAAATTGTTCAGATGCTTTCCAAACTGAACGGGAGTTGCCAGCCTAAATATGGCCATGTTTCATTTTAAACACAATCAAATAAAAGCTTTTACTGATCTTGGAAAACACATGACCTTTTTTTTTTTTTTCCAGCTTAGTTTGAAGGAAAAAACAACTCTGCAATCACAACAACAGAAAAAGCTCCAGAATCTGTTATTCAAGATAAATATATGGATTTACTAAAATAGAGGAGGTTGGCAAAGCTGAATTCCAATCAAGACAGTAATCATAGTATATAGAAAGCTCTGTTCAAGAAGCTGATTAGTCAGTTAAAATGCAAATAATTTTCAATCTGCATAATATCTTGAAGTATTTAGTTTATGGATACTTAGAGCAGAATTCTGCTAAAACATTCACTGTGTTTGCATTTGAAAGCATGTGGTTTGTAAAAGGATTAGTGAAACAAAGCAGTGTGATGTGATTTGTCTGGTAGAGGGCAAGATGTTTCTTTGAGCCTTTGTCTACTTTTTATGTGGCTACAACTTTTTAGCACACAGGCCTGTGCCTGTTCTTTCCCATAAAATCGTATTCACTATTCTCAGAGTCCTTGGCTTTACAGCTCTCTTGAGACCTTATCAGTTTCAGAGAAATTTGAGTCCTGTGAGTGGGACTAGGGGAATAAACTACTTCGTTTTCCTCACCCCTCATCACCCTTGTGTATGTTGTGGGGTGAGGAAAAAAAATAAATCAAAGGCAGTCACTCAAAATGATCTATGTTTCTTCCCTGAGCTGGTGTAAAAAAAGGATTCATGACATATGAAACAACTTATGCCGGCATACTTGCGAGAAGAAACAACTAAAATTTATGTTCATAGTGCTGGAGGAAGGGGCTGCATATATATATATATATATATACACATATTTTTTTTTGGTGATAATCCAGCAGTGAAGGTACCCACCTGGCAAGTGGGAGACTTGAAATCATGGCCTTCTATCACCTAGGAGGATGCTCTAACTTCCTGTCAGAGTTGTCCTATCTTTATATAAAAGAAATAGTTGAAGAGAGAGAACAAGCATAGAACAGTTCTTCAGCCTACTGGTAAGGATGCACTCTCAATATAGGACACAGGGTTTTCACTTTCTGCTCCAACAATATTATTTAATTTTTTTTTCTCTACAGACATTGGTCTGCATGCAAAAAAACATCCCTCATTAGACTACATTGTGTCTGTTTGAGGAAGGTAAGCAAGCACCAAGGCAAAGCACTGGTCCTGGCACAGTCTCCTTTCAGTACACCTTAATGCATTTCTGCAGTCAGGGCATTTCCAGGATAGAGAGGATGTGGGACCCAAACCAGTTACACAGGGGAAGGAATTGAGCTCATACCTCTGTCAATATGCGTAGCTGCCTCAGCTGAGGGACTTTCAGGTACCTGGGAGTAGTACTGCTATTAGTAGTCTCTTCAGAAAGAGCAACTCTTTCTGGGGAAGTTTGCCCCTGACAGTGATCAGTGCAAAAGTACAGTGAGCAAGGCTTGTCTGATTAAAATTATCAATACTGATTTGTCAGTGAAGCAAATTTATCATATGAATATAGCAGTGCTATTATAGTCCCTTATGTTTTTCTCCTCTTGCTTTATTTCACTGAACTAGGGGAAGTTTGTCCTTACGCTTTCCTTGCAAGGGTTGTGACTCTGAGATGTGCATTCCCCTGTGATGCTCTGCAGCAGTTTTCTCTCTGTTTCTGAAAGTCAGGGCTCTAAACAAAACACATTCATTTGTCTCTTGTTTTGGGCGCCTGGTTTGTGCATCTCTACAGCAAGTTTGTGGCAAGAGACTGGCATTACTGAGCAATACAAACTGGACTGAGACCACTAAATTACTGTTCTATGGTTTATGCTGACTTTTTTTAAACTGGAGTTTAGCTTTTTCAGTGGCCGGTGTGTCAGAAATTGTAATGTACAAGACTAGTTACCCCCTGTGTATATTATTGCACTTTGGACCCCATAAGTTGGAAGTTAATAAATAAAACTTCCCTGCTGAAGATGACAGACACTTAATGATCAAATCAGCCTGTCTCCGAGGGGCACTATCTATTGCTGAGTGCTCTCCCAAAGCCTGTGCACAGGCACCAGATGCTGTCCTTTATATCTCTTGCATTGTTCAGGCAATAATTTAAACTATACATAAGTACATAAATAAAATTAGAAGCAAGATATGAAAAGAGACAGTAAGTTTCTTCTTCAAAAATACCTCTAACACTAGCTAATTTCAGCCTTTTCAGAAGTGCCAGCTTCTCCTTATTCCATCCCATTGTACAGATTACTGCTTGAAGGCTTTTGAAAATTGACTCTCTGGTGGTTCATTCATTATGTTGTTTCCTTTTTTACTAACAGGCAATTTCCAAAATACTGAGCAGCATTGTCAATAAAGTACCTGGAATCATTGCCTACTTATGCTGGAGAGAGTACATGTTCAAACTCTACTATGGTCTGGGCAATGTCAATGGTTTTCTTGCTTTGAATATAATTTCTGGGTGTTAGTGTGGTAGAGAGAAGGACTAAAAGAAGAAAAATTTGAGGAAACATAAAATCCCATTAATGAATGCTGGCACTGTGAGTCAAACCCTGGCTGTGCTCAAGCCACCTGGGAGTTTTGCCATTGAGTTCTATGTCAATACTTGAAATTAGAGGAAATTTGTTGTAGCTTTTGTTTTAGCAAAGGATCTCTTATTACAAAAATTCTTACTTTAAATTCTACTAGTGAAGATTGGCAATTGTTGTTCTAGCTATAACTAATTGCTTAAATAGAAAATTCAGTCTAATCAGCAGATAAATGGGCATGAACATAACTGTCTGTTTGGACAGTGTCATCCAGTTGTAAACCGTAGTAGGTTTTTCTTGTAAAATTTAATTACGATGGCAAATCACAACTCTACAAAAATCCTTTATTGTAGCTTAAGGCTGTTCTCATCCATTATCCAAATGCTTATTTCTCTGAAAAGAGACTATTAATGTAAAGTAATGACTGTCTTAATGGTATTCGTGGAGCTGGGTGTAATGTGATTTGTGTTTGGTTGGTTGGGTTGGTTTGGGGTTTTTTTGTTTGGTTTGTTGGGGTTTGTTTTTTTTTTGTTGCTGTTGTTGTTATGATTCCCCCCACACACACACTTGGTACACTCCATTAGAAAGACTTTATTTACAATGTAAAAGGTAACCTATGAAAAGATCTATTGGCTTCCTGGATTTGTTAGAGCATCTCTCCATCTCTTCCTCCTAAATCTCCCTAGCAATCTTTATCTACCACAGCTCTCCCTGATAAAAAATCATCATATCTTACCTGAGATATTCTTAATATATCTGTGCCTATAACATCCAGGGTTAATAATTATTCAGATTTTTCAGTCATACAGAAAGAAGTTAGACATCAACAACTCCTAAGGAATTTTTTTAAAGCACTTCAATGGTGTTTCAAGTTTCTTTGGCACTTGCCTTGCTATTATGCTTTATTTTTCATTTGAATATTGAGTAAATATTTAATATAATGATTACTTTCTGCCCAAGACTGTCATTTTCTCTATTTTTAAATAGAGCAGGAGTAAACCTGCTTGCCTTGAATTTGATGCCAAATAAACATTAGGAACGCCAAAGCTATTTATTGGGAAATAGCCCTGAGCTGGTGGAAAAAATGTTTTAAGAAATGGTTGGTTGGTTTTTTTCATATTTAAACTGAATGAAACATAATAGGCTAAACAATTTTTATTTTTTTTTTCTTTGAAGGAAGACTTCAGGTTAAAAAGATTTGACAAGCAGTTCTAGCATTCAAGAGAGTTATTGAACAGCATGACTTCTGGGATAATAGCTGCTTAATTGAAAGCATCTTGCACTTAAAATAAGCTCTTGGTATAACACTAGGTGCTCAAGAGTAGGGGAGCATGTATTTCCCTAGGGCTGTCTCTTTAGAAGTCAGTAGTGGATATGTTGGGCAGTGTGTACTACAGTCATCAGCTTGCTTCTAGCCATTCGTAGAAGTTGTGATATATGTATACGATAGAAGGCAGACCTGAAAATAGGACTAATCATGAGATGGAGCGCTTGCTTTTGTCTCCTGTGAGTATTATCCGCCCCCCCCAAGGCAAACTGAATTACGGTAGCACTTCAGGGAATACAAGCCATATGATGATAAATAATGTTATTATGCAAGAAACTTACTCCCATGGTCCAAAGGTTGAAACACTATTCCTTGAAAACAGTACAAGCTCTGTGTTGCAGACCAGGTCTGTATAAGAGAATAGATAACAGGTCTCACTTCTTTCTTTGCCTTGATGTCTTAGAGCTCATATTGCTCAAGGGCTGGAACAGATATTGTAACGAAGACACCTCACTGAGAAACAGAGGGGAGTGCAGACAGACTGCCTTACTTGAAACTTCTGCAGTGAGTTCTAGAGAAAAACTTGTCTCTTTGGCCAAGAGAAATGGTTACATACCATATAAATGACAGTGGGAAAATTACAATATACTAGTCTAATTTCTGCCTACAGGGTGGAAACAATACATGATCAATACCACTGTGCTCACAAAACTCCTAATGAAGCTGCAGGTATGCAGAAAAAACTGTTAGTTTTACTGGTATTGATAAAGATAGTCTGGGACAAAGTTTCCTTGTACAAAATTGTAAGTACAGACAGTACTTAGTACAAATAGTCAGCAACTGTCAAGGTACAGGAGCAAATAGTTATGAGAGATGGGGAACTACTGGAGACAGTCTGATGGAGGGCTATGATGATGATTAAGGAAGTGGGACATCCCTCTTACGAGGAAAGGCTGAGAGATGGCTGTTTGGTCTGGAGAAGAGAAGGCTGAGACATGATTTTATCAATGTTTATAAACTTCTGAAGTGGGTGTCAAGAGGATGGAGCCAGTCTCTTTTTACCGGTGCCCAGTGACAGGACAAGGGGTAATGGGCACAAACTGGAACACAGGAGTTCCATCTCAATATCAGGATTAACTTTTTTAATGTGAGGATGACTGAGTAATGGAGCAGGCTGCTCGGAGAGGTTGTGGAGTTTCCTTCTGGAGACTTTCAAAACCCGCCTGGACGTGTTCCTGTGTAACCTGCTCTAGGTGAACCTGCTTTGGCAGGGGGGTTGGACTTGATGATATCCAGAGGTGCCTTCCAACCCCTGCCATTTAGTTAAATATACCAGTAACAAACTTGGATTAAGTCCCTTCAGTTTTTAGGAAGGCAGTTCTTCCTTTCTTGGAATATCCTTTAAATAAGGTATAAATTTTCAATGGCATTATTCAAGGATGTCATAAGACATGTTATTTGGATTCTGTTTGTCCGGGTTCTGGCTAAATAGTCACAGAATCACTATGGTTGGAAAAGACCTTTAAGATCATTAAGTCCAAGCGTTATCTAACTGTACCAGTGACACTACTACACCATATCTAGTACCATACCTAGACAGCATTTAAATATATCCAAAGATGGTGATTCAACTACTTCCTTTAGCAGCCTGTTCCAGTCTTTGATAACCCTTTTGGTACAGAATTTTTTCCTACTGTCCAGCCTAAACCCTCCCTGGTGCAACTTGATGCCATTTCCTCTTGTCCTAAGTCAAATCATAGCATTAGGGAAAAAAAAAATAAAAAAAATCGAAGTTATAAATTAGTTTGTCAATTAGGGATAATGAATACAAGGACCAAAAAAAAAAAAGCTATACTGTCAACTGAAGCATATCCAGAGATATATAGTTGCTTTACCAGAACATGTATAGTAACAGCTGATGCTGAAGAGCATGTGGCATCAATTGACAAATTCTGAATCTGATTTTGTATTTTTAGTTGCTAATTGATTTATCCTACTGGGAAGTAGTTAGGATGATGATTTTTCATGTCGCTATTAAAAACAAAGAAGTGTCTAACTGTCTTGCAGCAGGATTAGAAACTTGCCAGTAAGGTTTGTTAGTTTTTGGTTATTGAAATGAAGATTGCAAAACTGGGGAGGGATTCAGGGCAGGTTGTAACTTTTTATGATATATTATTATTATTATCCAGATCTGTTTTTAACAAGGAACATAGTAATTCAGAATATGCAATCCAGGCTCTCTGCCAGAAATTATACAAGTCCTTTTGAAAATTTTATTTTTCATCAGGAATACCAAAAGCATAACAAAATATGAGGCCTTCCTTCACTCGCAAGTTGTGGCTACTTCTAGTTGTTCTAGGTGAGAAGACACAGAGTCTGGAAAAAAGGAATGTTCAGAGTATGAATTATTAATTTCTTGTGTTAAATGAGTAAGCATTCATAGTTATATTTTAATTGACAAAATTTGTTTTCGATACAATGTGCTATGAATGGCTTAACAAAACTTGTTATTTGGACATATAATGCGATGTAAGCAAGACATGCAATTGGTGCTCAGCTTCCTGCTGGATCCCAGGTGACTGTGCTGTCAGCTGGCCCTCCAGATGGCACAGATCTTGAGATGATGACACACTGGTTTATGAAGTGGAAAGTGTAATTACTGTGTTAACAATGCATGATGTTGGATTTACTGTTGGTACTAAAGCTAGAGACATTGAATAATACATCACTAAATTCTCTCAGCAAGACAAATGCTTTAATCCATGAAGAATGGCTACACTGCCATCCTTAAAAATTTTCAAATGTTTTTCAAAAGCTTTTTTTCTTTTTTTTCCTATCCAACAACATAAATAATGCACTGTGAATAGAAGCAAAGACTCTCATCACCTATACTCCAACTATTTAATGCCTTGTTTATCAGCATCAGTTTTTAACACAACCATCTGAATGGGCACTGAAAGAATAAAAATGGCAAGTGAAGGTTAAGTACAGTTGCATTTGAGACACCTATACAACACTTTTAATTCTGAGGTACTGACAGACTGACCCAAGACCGCAAACATGACGTGTGACTCTACAACTGGTCACCTAAGGAATTTCTTAATGCTTTCCTAATCTCATTTAGCTCTTTTGAATTTCTTGACATATTATGAAGCAATGCCTTACCAAGAACCTGATAGAACAGTATGTTATAACTAAGCATATAATGTACACTATATACGTAAACATAGATATAAATTTCTAACTCTCTTGTTGAGCTGTTTGGCAAGGAAACTCAAGCATTCCTTTGAGACAGTTTACAAATTATTAGATACTATTAATAGTATCATCAATTGTAAAGTTTAGTAAGATTGTTTGGATCTTAAAATTAAACAAAACCAAACCCTGTAATTATAGTGCATATTTTGTGTATCGGTAAGAAAACAAAACAAAAGAACCAAAAAACAAACAACAAAAAAAACCCCAAACAAACAAAAAAACAATGAAAAACCAAAACCCAAACAAAAAAAAGTACTGGGGCAACTTCTGCATTGATGACTTCATGTGTACCTGTTTTGATATTTAGGGCTTAATTGGGATAAATATGGAGAATAATAACTCTGTTGAAGACCACAGTAGCTAGTGAGAGATTGGTAAAGAGAATATTAGCCAAAACCGCAGACAACAACATCTCTTCAGTACAAGTAGAAGCTTATAAGTAAAGCTATTCTTAGTTCATAAATTTTCTGTCAGTTACTGCCTCTTGTATAAATTTTAAGGTAAATTATTGCTACTGAACAGTGTGTAGGGATTAGAAAAGCCAAATGCTTTCATATTTTCCTCCTCTCCAGAGAAAGGCAGTCAAGTGCCTTCATATTTACTGAAGTAGAAGGAAGAAAGGCAATAATTTAAATTTCTATCTAGGTGATGAAAGCTGTGAACAAACACTAATGTATGTTAAGTTAATGTAGCATATTTACCATGTTAACGAATAATGTGGTGAATGTGATCATGGAGATGGATCCCAATAGCCAAGTGTAAACCCTGTTCACATCTTCCTGTCTGTACTTGCTTGTTTTTCCACATATGGAACTGAGACGTGACTGAATGGATAGTAAAAGGACCAGCTGTGTGCCTACAGGTATATAAAAGGACTGATGTCTAAAAGCCAGTTGCCAATTCTATTATCACCATTGAAGTTAAATGCATTTAAAAATACAAGACTTGGCAACAAAGTAATTCCCTTCAGAAAAACAACCTAGTATATTGAAAACAGGCATTTTATTTCCCATATATTGTATAGTTGCTAACTTTGTGGGCTCGTTCTTCTGTGGCATGATCCTCCTTGGACTAGCTGTCCAGAATACATAATAAGATTTTGAAAGTGACTATTTTAATGAATCATATGAATAACTAGGGTCAGAGCAATCCTTCTCTTGTTCTCAGTCAACTGATATGAAGAGCATTGTTTTACTCCTAAAATATAAATTATGTGAAGTAATATGGAATATATAATTGCTACTGTTCTATTTTCAAGTGCATAAATTCCTTACAGTGACTTATTGGAACTATTCCTCTAATGGGAAAAGGAAGGCTGTGGGCAACAATTAAATTCAGGTGTCTTACTTTAGCATTGGGTTTTTTTTTTCTTCTGGTCTCCATACTAGAAAAACTTACATCGGAGTTTGGCTTTATAATAGCTGCCTTGCAAACCATCAAAGTATTTGTGGTTTGGTTTCCCAGTTGTCAAAATTTGCAGGTGGTGAGAGAATTTAAGGAGCAGTGTATGTACTACATGGAGCAAATCCTCTGTTCTTTTGAAATAAGCTTTCTTGTCCCTTTTGATACCCTCTCAGCTTCATGATATTTAAAGACTTATCGTCTGATATTCTTAGTATGTTAGTCTACAGGAACTATCTGCAATGTTGATCTTTCTAATGTCACTACTTTTCTTACAAAGAATTATGATGGCTGCATACTCATGAACAGAAATGTAAATATGAATGAGTTTTGTAAAATAAAGTTATAATTGAAAGGTATATTATTTAAAGATTAAGAGGTCTGGATTTATATTAGCAGCTTAAGAAAGATTAATTAAGACGTGCCATTTTCAGATGTCATGCCCTGGTATTTAAAAATTCCAAGAGTAGGTTCAACTAGGCACCCTAGATTCTCTTAATTTCAGATGAAGACATTCTTTTGAAGGATATTAAAATATGGAAAAAATGTATAATGTTTCATATCTTCCAAATTTCTTAAATGGAGTAAAGTTGGTGTTCATGGAATCTATGGTAATTGTTACCTAGAAAAAAGAAAAGCAAAGTCTTCTATTAATCAGACTTTAAAAAAAGAAATTATCCACAAGTTATTTCGAGGTAATAAATGAATTCTATTGATAGTAACAGCTAAAATTATTTTCAATGTCAGAATAAATTCTCTGTCAAACAATCTCATTGTAAAGTCAAGATTTTTATTTTTTTTTTAAACCTCATCAGAAGACAAAATGAATTTTTGTAATTTTTTTTAATTGTTTAGGAAACTAGCTAGACATCAGTAACCTGACAAATTCAGGTAAGCTTTTGCCTACAAGGTGGGTACACTAGTGTATTGCATCATGTTTTATTATACTACAATGCTCTCACAAAGGAGTGTTCTGGTCATTATTTTTTTTAATAATGGGAACAACTGCAGAGGGTTTTTGCAAAAGATTTGATTAAATCCCCTGTGAAAAGAGAGGATCTGAACCTGCATAAAATGTCCTCAGCTCTGTTATTCAGTTTGGCCAGGTGAAATACTTCCAATGTTTTATAATTGCAAAAATGTTTGTGATAGTTATTAAAAATATACAGGTTCTAGGGAAATGTGTAAATCATGAAGGTAGCTCTGGTTTGCTGTCGGATGATTTCCCTCCTCCACTCAGCAGTGGTTTAGCATAATGAGAGAAAGCATGGGTTGGCTTTTTTTCTTAACAGCCTGTCTGGCAAGCTGACTGGGAGCTGTGAAAACTGAAGCCCTGAAAAGTCATCTTCTCAAGATCCAGGCACCACAATCCTTCTGATCTAAGCTTTCAGAGCTCTTGGGGGAGCCCTGACTCTGGCTGAGAGAGTTTTACAGTGCTATTCTACACCATTACTTTTATGTTTTTAAAAAGCTGTTTATATTTCATTGTCTTGATCCAAAAAAAGGTCTTGTTTCTGCAAACAGATGTTTTGTGTGGAGACCACATATGTCTTGGGAGAAGCTGAGTGAAGCGGTGTTAACAATGGCAGTCATGAGCTTAAAGTATTAAAGATCAAATAATTGTTGGTAAAACTAACAGTGTAGAGTGATATTGGGTTTGTTTTTTGTGGTTTTGTTTTGGTGGGTTCTTTGGTTTTGTTTTGGTTTTTTGCTTTGTTTTGGTGGTTTTTTTTTAAACACCACCACCACCCTATAGCCCTAGGATGAACCTCAGATGTTTCTACTGGGTGAGGAGAGTGCTCCATGTGGTTACAGTTTAGTCTTGTGGGTGTTTTGGCCGACAGAGAAATCTATAGGGAACTTGATGCCAACAGCATTTGTGTTGCTGCCAGGTCTTCTGGCCAAGAACTGCAGGCAGGCAAGGAAGCTTTCTCCAGCACTTCATTCTTCCTACAAGGAAGAAAGAAGAAATTGCAATAGCTCTACAATGCACTGGAAACAATATTGATATGCTACAACAGTGTAGAATAGAAGGGTGTTTTATCTGGTTTTTTTCTTCCTATACTTTGGTAATATTGGTTGTGGGTGGAAAAAAAGATATGTTTTGTAATTCATTGAAAGAAAAGGGAAACTTCCTTAAAGTTCATTTATGTAATTGCATAGAATTTTGAAATTTTAAAATTTATTGCTAGCTTAGATCTAGCTTAAGAATTATCTAGAAGATAACGATGATGCTGATTATAAAAGTAATGCATCTTTTCAGTATGTTATGATGTTGAAAACACCATCGTTCAGACTTCTTAATATACAAGTTCTAATGCAAGATGTTGTCTGGTAGTCGAGGAAAGCAGAGAAAAGTACAGGAATCAGTTCATAAGAGTAAGAAAAAAAAATGTGGAAATTATGAAGGCAAAATTCAGTATAAGCATGAGCTCTGGGTTATGTTTGAATTATCAGATATTTCACTGGTTTGCTTTGATTTCCTGTGTCCATTTTGAAGAATTTCTCTAGCCCCAGTATAACATCCAAAGCTGTATTGAGTCCAACAGTATTTTGGATTTTAGTGAGAATGTTAGTAAAATCTAATTCAAAAAGATACTATGACAATTGAAAGTGTTCATCAGATGTGTGGGTGTCCAATCCTGTGATTATGACCCTGTGCCTGGTTTCAGCTAGAATTTATTGGCCAGATGTGTCCACTTTCCTTGTTTCTTTGTGTGTGTCTGTTTTGCTTGTAGCAAAATGAAGAGCAGAAAGCTGCCTGCTTTCTGAAGTATTCTTAAGATTCTCTCCCTTCTACAGCAATTCAGCTTCCTTGGTTTGTATTTGCTGTCTACTTTTTTCCTCACTGCAGCACCTTCCAAAATGATATTAGATGTGCAATGTAAACAGAGTTAAATGCGTTGGGTGAGAGGTGATGAACATGATTGATGTTCAGTTGATTGGACACTTTACAGCATTTTAGTCTTTCGTACTATTTTTGGAAATGCTCTTTGAAACTGTTTTCAGGTTGAAATGATAGCATGAGAAAATCATGAATCAATGTTTATTCTTTTTTTAATGTTTTATGATCATTTTCAAACAGTAACTGCTCAGTAGCAGGAGGAGTATACCTTTAACATAGTCTCCATTATCTGAACTTACCACTGCCTGCATAAGCATAAAAAATGGTGAGCTGTAAAGCAAGGTGGTGGAGTTTCAAGAGTCAGTAATGATGTGATGTGTGTGAAAAGTATGCTTCTTAAAACTATTATTTTGACATATAGAGTTGAGAATTGCACATCCAGGGTAACCTAACAAGGACAGTATGAAGTCTCCTGCTACTGGAGGAACACCATTTAGTTTAAACTTTGAATTTGTTTGGTTAGTGAAAGTATTTCTTTCTCTTGTCACTACTTTGCTTTTCATCCTAGTGATATTTCAGTTTGACTATAGCCTTGGATACACCTAGGAAATTCTGTGTAGCAAAAAAAAAAAAAAAAAGATTTTTCTTTTTATATAAAAGTATCTAGGGGAGTGCCTAGAAATATCTAGACTTCTGTGTGAAAGTAAGGGTTTTCCTGGCTCATTTATATTGCAGAAATAAAAATCAACAGTCATTGAAATATCTAATAGTCAATGTGCTTAAAGCACTTTATAATTCTTTTTGGCTGAAGAAAGGGATACATTTGTATTGTTCTATATAAGACTTCTCTCCCCCCTGCCCCCCCGGGTCCTCGCTAAAGAAAAAATATTTAGGGGCTTTAATTAAAAGCATTGAAATGGTAAGACAAACTTGTGCTTTAAGTTGTAAGTTCATTGCATTTCCAAGCCAGGCTGTATATCTTAAAACCTCAATATAAATGCATGTATGATACATCCATAGGGCATAACATATGTTGCCTTATGAGGCATGTATTGAATATATAAAGCAGCAAGGCAGTGGTAAGCAGTGCTCTGTCAGATGCTGCTTTGCCTGAGGAGTTAATAACTATTATCAGTGCAAAGCTGAGACCATGTGCAGAGGGGTTTCGTAGCTTCCACTTAATTTTCAGCACAGTTTCTAGTGAAGTATGAACGCACAAGGGAAAAATTGCCTGAGTCTGTCTCGCAGATACTTATCTTGCAACAGTTCAGTTGTTTGACTAAACAAAACAAAAGGCTACAGGCATTAGTGGCTTTCTCTTGATATGTCCTTTTCTCCTCTGGATGACATCTAACATTTCTGCAGTTGATTTGATTGAAAAACAAGACAAAAGAGGATCCCTGTGCTGGTTGGTGCGACACATTTGGTCTAATACACTTGATCAGATTTGTTTGGGATGCTTGTTTGTCAATATCTGTTGTGATACGCACCTATAAAATTGGAAAAAAAGAAAAAGAAGATTATTTCCTTTGAATAGAAAAAGAATCTCTTCAGAATGTTTCTTCTTCATGTCCTTGCACTCCATCCTCTAAGATTTTACTGCAAAATATTTTTTTTGGGTTACAAATGTCTCAGTATAATTAAGTAATACGTATTCTCACCTCAACACTTTCATTTCATTATTTTCAGTATCTCGAATTTGCACAAAACTCCTATTCAGATCAATTCAATATCAACTCCTGCTGATCAGTTCAGTATAGCTCATCATTTTCCTCACTTGCTGAAGAACCACCTTTTTGTATTTGGAATTGAATATTTCTGTGTGTGCATGTGCATATTTCCCTAGCTGCTGCTTTGCTACTAAACCCTTTGATTTATGAGCTTCATACTTAAAATTGCTCTGGTTTTGTACAAAAAACAAACAAGCAAAACCAAACCAAAACAAAGAAACAAACAAAAAACCCCAGAAAATCTTGTTTACTTTTATTCTTGGTGACCCTTATTGAAATCAACATATATAGACAGTCTGAAAGGCAAGGAAAAATGGGATTCTACACGTGGCAGTGCCCCTGGTAACTGCCCTTTGTCATGGTTTAGGGTCAGGGCAGCCCCTTAGACCTATAACAGATGCTCCCTGTTAACCCCCGTCCTTCCCCAGAGGGGAAGAGAAACGGAATAAGGGAGAGAGACTTAGCAATTAGAAAAGGAAACTAGAACAGCTTTAATGAAAATTAAAATAATAATAATAAATGGCATATATACAAATATATACAAAACCCGTATCAAACCCTCACTCCCTGCCGATGGTAATTCCATCACTGTCACCACTGATGCTGTGGAGCAGGCATCAGGAAAGTCACAGACTGGGCCCAGAAGCAGGTGGGAGCTGGGTTCTGCTACTGGATTCGGGAACACAGATCAGGATCAAAGGCAGTAGGACAGAGTCCTCCTTGGATCAAGGAACCTGGAAGAGAAGCCAGGCAAAGAGGGGCGAGACAATCCTAATCCCTCAGCTTTATACCAAATATGATGTATATGGGATGGAATCCCTCATTGGACGTTTTAGGGTCACCTGTCTTGGCCACTTCTCCCTGCGAGTGCAACCTTTTATTTTCTGCACCCTTTAGTGTGGTTCACAAGACCCAGCAGTGGCCTTGGTCTGCACACCAACCCTTGGTGCTAACTCTAAGCACTGGGTGTTATTGCTGCTAGAAGCAGACAATGCCTGTAGAAACGTGCTGATACCTTCAGACAGTGCAGCTAGTTAGAAGAACTGAGTGGAAAAGGAAAACCACTCAAACCAGGATGCTCTTGTAGTTAACAGATAGATACAGCCTTGATAGGCACAGTGCATAAGAAAGAGAGTATCTTCTTAAATATAACAATATGTACTGTTAATGAATATATTTTGAGGCCTTATTCAGGGGTCCAGTCAGTCTTCAACTTTCCTTGACCCTGGATCCCATGCTGACCATAATGGTGTCATAAAACCAGCACAGTTGTAAAAGTCTTTTGCATTTGCTTTTTAGAAAAGATCCCATTCAATCTTGAATGCCCAGGGAGTTTGATCATGGTAGAATGCAAGTAGGTAGTGAGTTCAGCAAGTTGCATGACTTTCAGCAGATGCTGTTGCAGCTTGTGGAGTTACAAGAGAAGCTAACTGCTCTCTATTTCAAAGGCTACCATGTGCAACAGTTATGTAAGGTTGTACATAAAGCTCAAGAAAACTCTTTTTTCCCCCCCAAGATATGCACAAGGTGAAACTTCTTTCCCTTGGAGTAGCTTGAGAGTATTTTTTTCTCAACCAATGAGTTTTCCATTAAACTGTCTTTTAATTTTTCTGAGTGTGAAGTGTGTTGTATGTTCCTCAGAACACACACGCTTTTTCAGTGTATAGAAGTGTACCTGGAGTACCCCATGCTACAGATATCTTAGAATGAAACTGTGGATCCTGGAAAACAATGTATTCAAACTATTGAAGCAGAGCTGTGCTAAGAGAAACAATCTACAGACTGCATCTAATACATTATAGTGTATAGAATCCATTTATTTTCCTTTTCCTGCACCTGTTGTTCATTTCCTTGGGCTCTCTGCCAGACTCCCTTTTCCCTTCCTTTTCTACAGTTTTCTTTTTGAGAGGTTAAGACAGGTAATGAACAAACAATCTGGACCCTTTCAGTCCACTGTGAAATGTTTTCCTGTCTCTCATTCTTGTATCTTAAATCCTTGTTGCCCTGTGCCCCATAGTTCAGACTGTTTGTGCTCATATATGTCTTAATGATTTCATATTCCTCATTAGGATTAAGTGTTGCCAAAATATAAACAATAACTATTGTATGATGTTTTGAAAACTAACAGAGGTTGATGTTAAGGAAACAATTACAGATAAGACTTATTTGCCATTATTCAGTAAGCTTGATTGCTTTGTTGTTGTTTGGTTTGCTTACTGGTTTGTTTGTTTTTGTTTTTTCTTTACATTGTATTTCCTCCTAGTGAATTTTTCAGCCTAATCGAACAGGGTTACTGAAAATGCACTCAGAATGTTTCCTGCCTGAGTTAACTGATCTCTGCACTTGTCCCCATAAAAACAGCCTAAAGAGATGAAATAAATTATTGTCATAAGTGAGATAACTGATAATCTTGGATTAATGATTAAAAGCTGAAGACTTAAGAAATTGCCAAGGTTTAGGGTCAGGGTACCCCCTTAGACCTATAACAGCTACTCTCTGTTAAGCCCCCTCCCTTCCCAAAGGGGAAGAGAAAGGAAATAAGAGAGAGAGACTTAGTGATTAGAAAAGGAAACTAGAACAGCTTTAATGAAAAAAAAAATGATGATGATAATAAAAATGGAATATATACAAAACCAGTATCGAACCCATCCCCCCTGATGGTAATTACTTCACTGTCAGCGCTGATGCTGTGGAGCAGGAATCAGGGGAGTCCCAGACTGGGCCCTGCAGCAGACGGGAGCTGTGTTCAGGAGCTGGGTTCTGGTACTGGATTCATGAACCCACTGACTGGGATTGAAGGCAGAACAGACAGAGTCCTCTTTGGGTGCTCTGAGGAAGCAACTGAAAGAGGACATGAGCTGAGCAGAGCTGGCAAATAGGTCCAAGAGGGGAGAAGAGCCACAGACCCTTTGGATCCCTCAGCTCCACACCAAGTATGATGCATATGGGCTGGAATACCTTGTTGGTTACTTTGGGGTCACCTGTCCTATCTGCTCCTCCCTGCAGGGGCAGCCTTTCACTTTTCTGCACCCCCAATGTGGTACACAAGATCCAGCAGTGGCCTTGGTCTGCACACCAATCCTTGG
>WTSP01015257.1:26716-63614 GCA_025331215.1 Actenoides lindsayi | reverse complement strand
AGGTTATAAGCTCGCTAATAAGAACGTAGAGTAGTGGAGATATAGTAAGGAAAAAAAAAAGAAAAGATGGGGGGGGGCGGAGGGGGGGGGGGGGGGGCATGAGGGGGGAAGGGAGAGGCAGAGCACACCACCACAGGACACAGGACAGCAAGCTAAGCAGGAACCAGTCTTCAACAAAGAAAGTCAACAGCACCCTGGGCTTTATTCTCTTCTAGTCAACACTGTCGAGATCACACCAGATTACTGCATGCAGGACTGGGTCCCCCCAGTACAAGAAAGATATTGATAAAACAGAGCAAGTTTAAGAAGGCCACCAAGCTGGTCAGGGATGGAGCACTTGCCATATGAAAAGTTGCTGAGGGAAGTGGGCTTGTTCAGCTAGGGAAGAGGTGGCTATGGGTGACCTAAAGCCAGCTGGTCAGTACTTACAAGGAGGCCATGAAGAAGACAGTGTCAAGATCTTCACAGGATTGCTTGGTTGCAGGAAGAGACACAGTAGACATGTACTGATGCAGGAGAGGCTGCAGCTGGGAATGAGCAGCTTTTTCCCTATGAGGACAGTCAGTCAATGGAACAGGTTGCCAGAGAGGTAGTGCAGTCTCCATTCTTGGAGATTTTCAAGACCTGACTGGATTAAGCCCTGAGAAACCTGGACAGATCTCATTGCTCACACTGTTTGCAGGAGGGTTGGATGAGAGTCCCTGAGCTTCCTTCCACCTGTAGTTATCTATAATTGACAGCAATGCACAATTTACTATTCTTTGTTGAAGCATTATTTTTTCCTTTGATAATTTTGCATCATGTCAAAGGGCCCGTTTTGCCACTCTTAATTTTTAAAGAAACTTGCAGAGGACCCTTCTGAAATCTGTAAACCGGCTCATGGACAAAACTGATCAATCTAATGGAACATAACATTCTTAGCAGTTTTTGATGATGATCGCTTTTGTCAAAATATTTAATTTTGAATTTCTAATTTGTTGTCTTTTCATGCTAAAAGTCTCAGGATAGACATATAGTTAGTTACTAGGTGATTTCAGTACCTTAAGTAACTGTTGTATTTAACTGTGTTTACATAAAGCTCAATAAATGACTCAAGACAAACAAATCTTCTTTAATAGCTAAGAGGATGTTGACATAGTTGTGCATTAATAATGTTAATTATATTTTGCACAGCAGTAGTATCCATAGTCACCAGCCAGGATAAGGGCTTATATTTCACTAGGCAGAAAACTGAATGCTTCTTATCCTGCACTGGTTTAGCATTATGGAAGATGTTGTTTCACTGGACAGTGCTGGAGGTTTAAAACATGGGTTCTTATGTGGTTAGTTTTCAATTGTGTAAGGGGTGGTGAAAAATACCAAAGGATAGTTTAATGGTTTAAAAGGCAGTTGACATCTGACAAAAGATGACTTTATATGGACTGGTTGGTTCATTGTTTTGTTGTTGGTTTTTTTCCAGTGAGAATTGAAAAAAAGTCGACAAAATGGGAAATTATTTAAAGCAGGAAATTTACTACAGAAAAAAAAGTTTTTAAAAGAGTTGTTCACTTTTGACTTATAACCAAATTCTGGAACATGGAATGAGAGAGCTGAGGTAGAAGACTTGTACTAATCCTCAGTGCAAAGCTCCTGATGTTTGTATGCACAATAACAGAGGAACACTGACAAAAAGAAAATTATTATTGCAGCTATACATATAATCTACAAAATCATGCATAACTGACCTCTTCCCTTTCTACACAGAACCAAGGGGTAGATCCCATCTATGATGGATGCTTATGTGCAATTAGTTCTGCTAGCAGTGGATAAAAATAAGGAATTGTGTTTTGTGCAACCTTAAAAAACTCCGTGGGAATGCAGCAGGTGTCACACATTGAATAACAGATGTGTACTTAACTGAAAGTAAATTCTGTCTCTCCCAAACAACAAATTGTTTCTAGAGGCCAGAAGTCTGCCAGGTGAGCCTGAAGAGTGTCCATTTTTCTCACTTTCAGTATATTTCAAAGCCATCCTTCTGTTCATCACAACCTCCTCTAAATATTTGAGAAATGCTACCAAAGACACAAGAAACATCCTATTTTCAGCAAGCATCACAAAGCACTCCATGAGGTGTAAAGCTGTACTAACAGAGAGTGAAAAAAAATTTTCTTATACAGAGATGGAAGAAAAAATTGTTGCCTGTAACTAGTTTCTGAGTCTGTACTTTGACATGCACGTAAGTCAGCGTATTCACTGGAAATAGATATCTATTCTTACCTCCGTTATGCTCCCAACTATTTATTTTCTCGCTCTGTCGCGGTTTAACCTCAGCTGGCAACTGAACACCATGCAGCTGCTCACCCACTGCTCCCCTGCACCCCCCACATCCCCCACTCCCATGGGATGGGAAGGAGAATCAGGAGAAAAAGGTGAAACCTCGTGGGCTGAGATAAGGACAGTTAAATAAAACAACACAAAGAGATAGGAAACAACAGTAATAACAATAATATTTAAAGCGAGTGATATAAATGGGACTGGGTGAGCACAATTTGGTAGGTCTAAACCCCAGCTTTTCAAAAGTAGGTTGCCTCCAAAGATTTCTTTACTGAGTAGGTGAATGTCTTACTTTCTCATCAGTTGAAAGGGACTGGGAATGAATGTATGAAAAGAAGCTGGATTTATGGAAAATGTTACATTAAGTAAGAAAATATGCTCAGATGACAAGGCTTGTATGATGTTTTAATAGATTTACAATGTCAGCTTTACAAATTGAAATGTTCCTCATTAGATTTCATATTAGGATTAAAAAGAAAAAGAAATGCATTAACAACAATCTGAGTAACCACCTAAAAAAGTGTATTTCAGTGCAAATAACTCCTTTATAGAAATCAGTGCTAAAATGATGGAAAATGTGTATTTTATTTCACTTTTATCTGCTAAATTTGAAGATTAATTTCAATTACTTTTGCATGAAAATGTGGAAACAACTAAAATATTGATATCCAATAATTTATTGTAAGTCTCTGCTGTCTTAAAGTCTCCCAGATACCATCTAGATAAATTTTCAACTTGTGTGTGGAGTATTGATCTTGGAGAATTCAATGTGTTTTGATCAACCGAAGATCCACATCTACTTTAGAGGTTTCTTGCAGAACAGAAGCAATTTGAATAGTAGATTGTAATTAATATGTACTGCTCAATTTACTCACTTAAAGACACAATTCTTGGTCTTCATTTTCTGTAGGATGATGATGTGTAATCAATTTTTTATTTCTTTGTCTGGGTCATCCACATAACTCTGAAAAATTAAGTAACTTCTAGAGATGTACAGTGTTTCTATATCACACATTAAACTTGGCTGTGTTTTTTACCATATTAGTCTCAGTGCAAGCTCTACAGTAACAGATTCTAACTGCACTTAGGTAGCTTTATACTTACAGTGAAAAAAACAGTATTTTATATTGCCAATATTTTTTTTAAAACCTCATGAAGGCATTGCAAGTTATTTTGCATGTCCAGGCCAATGTTTTGTCACAATAATTGAGTAAGGTGGGGCCCAGGCTGATGAATGGTTAGCTAACCTAACGTTTCTCTATACATTTATATATAATTTTATCTATATATGAATAGAGTATATATATGTGAAACAAGTGTAGGTGGTGGCAGTTAGCATGCACTGTCTGTTTGCGAGGGCCTTAGTGCTGAATAGCTTGCGCACTGTAAACTTCCTTGTTAAGTCACTGTTTTTTTCCTTTCCTATATTTAATTTTGTGACTCCCCAATCCCCTTACCCCCAGCTTTGACAGCACCTAACACATCTCCCGCCTCTGTTCAGTCTTGTGGGGTCAGGATTAAGGATGCACTAACAGGCAGACAACCCCATCCTATGGGCAAAGGAGAAGGAGAGAGGTTCCTTGGCTGATCACCACTGACACTCTTATAGCACTGCTCTGCAGCTGTAAGCAGTGTTGACCGGGTGTCCTCAACAAAGCTGCCCTTTCTCTCCCTCTCAGCACTGTGTAAAGAGGCACGTCGCCTCTTGCTTAGATTTCTCCACCTCTTGTTGTGCAGCCTAGGCTTTGAGAAGCATCCTTTTTTTCATAGCCTTCTGGCGGGCTGTTAGGAGCAGCGCAAATCTGGCATCACCATTGTCCCACTCCCCAGAGGAAAACTCTTCTCTCTTTGCCCATAATGTCCTTGGGAGAAAGACATTTTCCAGTAGGAGGATATCTGGTTACACATTGACTTCCCAAAAGATGATCATCTAAAGTCACTTAAGAACTGATAACAGCTATAGGAAGCACTTTCCCTGATGTTCGAAATGTTATGTGAGGCAAGGGGATGCACACAGTAAGTGCTGTAGCTCCCTAGCCCATTCTCCAAAGGCCCTCAGAGGCTGTGTAGGTGGTACTGAGTATCACCGCAGTGGGTGTGGATGGCATGACTAACCAAAACCATTGTCTTGCACTCAGTGATGTACTGAGGAACATGCTTGAACCACAGTTGTCCCTAGGTGTTTACCGTAGTTAATCTCCTAGAGCAATGGATTAGTCAGAATAAACCGTAAGTGAACATATTATAATGTAGCTATGAAGTTTCCTAGCTCATTTATTCAGATTTTCTAATGAATTAATGGATTTTTAAAGGCAGAAGACGTGATTAATTCACTTAGTTTGATTCTTTATAAGTCACCTACCATAGAAATTTCTTCTTTTACTGTTTTCCTGAGACCAATAATATGTTACTGAAGGAAGAAGAGCTTCTGGAAAGGATCTTGTAATGAGATACATCTTTAATGTCCTATGAAAATTCTTAAATAAGTTTATATTTCATTCTGCATCATGGATCACTGGGCCTACAGCCATCGAATTGGAAACTTATATAGGAAAATATTATATGACAATGATTCCCCTCTGCAAAAGTTTATACTTTATGACATACACTAGTTATGCCATTCTTAATCTATATAATTTAAAAAATATTTTAATTTCTTAATTTTTAAACTGACAGTGGTGCAAATTATTAGTGTTCCAAATCAGTCCCTAGGGAATACTGTTAATGGAAACAGTTTAAGTTAGTTTTAAATGAGGATAGTTTCACTAATATAATCTCTATTTTAAAGATAGAGTCTTGTATCATGAGTATAATTGTTAATGAGACACTGTCCGATTGTTGGAAAAAAATATTTTGAAGCAATAATTGCTTAGCTGCTTTAAAATAAATAGAAATGGTTAGCTCTCTTTGTGCACATTGCTGTGCACTAACTCTCAGTATGACCTTGAAATTTCCTGAGATTAATGGAGAAAGAGAAATAAAAAAAGAAGAACATTGAGAGAACGAGCATTTTGTGCTTGCTTTTATAAGAACAGCACTAAAATCTTATGAATAGGCATAAAATTCTCTAGTTTTAAAGTCCATTTTATGTGTGCGTAAATGAAGTAGTGATTTTTCTGTAAAGGAACATTTACATTTTAATTGTGCCTTGTAACAGCAAGATCTAGAAAAATTTCCCTGAACAAATACTGAAAAATATTTTTTCCATCTCCTGAAATGGATCAAGATCATTACACTTTTTTTTTTTTTAATTATTAGTTTTTTAAAATCTAGTATGTTGAATATAACTCAAGGGAGATAAGAAGAAAATTATAAAGTCCTGTGAAAATAATGAGGGCGTTTATTCCTAGATACACTAAAATGTTTTACAGTGTTTTAGAAAGGTACAGAAAATCGGATCAAATGAACTAGTCTTTCTAGAGTGGATCCCAGTGAGAAAATAATTGCCTCCTGCTTCTTGTTGCTTCTACACCAGAAGGTAGTGCTCATTGCAGTCTGCCATCAGGGCTTCTCCTCAATCTCGTGTTTGGTGTCTCATCAGGTTTATTAACTTGGACACAGAATCACTCTGAGAATGGGTGATTAACATCTGATTTTGAGGCAAGTCATTCATTGGTTGCTGATGACCCTCTGCATCATATTCTCCTATCCAGCATAAATATACTTCAAGGTTGAACAGAGACAGATGTTAAAGAGAATGGAGGAGTCATGTGAAGTGATGAACTTCTGGTTAATTTATGTCTTCTCTCAGTACAGTATTTTGAGAGAATCAAGGTGCAACCACACATAGAGACATGTTACGGATTTCAGGAGATAGGAATGTTGGATTGTGACAGAGAAGCAGCAGCGAGGAACTGGGGCAGGAATATCTTAACTAATAATATTTATGATCAGAACAGTATGTCCTTAAGCACTGATTCATTTCTTTCTATACTCATGCTGGTGTAGCTAAAATAGCACATGGATAATCTGGTAGCAGTTATTTCAGTAAAAAACCATCTTCTATAGATTTCAGAGATCAAGATGGCTAATAACAGATATATTGATGTAATTACATATATGTTAGGGCATTTATGGAGATGGTTAAGTTGTTTAATATAAAGTATCTCTAACAAATATGGTTATATTGAAATAAATGCTGGTAAAATGTGTAAATATACACCTAAATTAGCCAGAAAATGAGAGTAGATTAGGAAAGAACCTGCTAGGTAAAATTCATCTCTGGGCAAAAAAACCCTAAAGAAGACTGTGACCCTAAAACTCCAGTTAAACTCATAAAATGAGGGTCTTTTTGATGCTGTATGTCTAGGATGTGAAAACTCAGTACAGAATCATGCCTTTCTTCTTCTTAGCCAAAACTCAATATGTGTGCCATGAAAGCTCAGAACTTTTATCTCTTTTTCATTGTTGTTTTGTGGGTACCTTTCACCCTAACAACAAAGACTAGGTTTGGTCTGAAGCTAAGCTATGATTGAATAGACTCATCACTCAGCTCCTTTCCATGAGCCTAACTGTTACCAACATCATAATACAAATAACTTCAGATTCAGACTGTAAAGCAGCAGCCTGAAGGGGAACATGTCTAACATATTGTTGCATAGTTAGTGAAACAGGCCTTTGCCTCTTGGGACTGTAAATTACTTCTTTGGCTGCATGAACCAGTCTTGACAGTGGTGTTCAGCATAAAATAGTCTAGGCCATAGTCTCAAAAGATGTTTTTCAATGCAGCTGTGTCTACTGATAAAATACCTTTAGAACTGGGTGTGCTCTGTAGTTTTTGTCAGGGTAATATTGATTTAAAATGCCCTTTCTTCAACAGCTCTGGAAAGAAAACATTCCTGTGTATAGGAGTAGAAGAGAAAAAAGTAATGTTGATCTATACTTTTCCTTATGGCTCTGTACCCCTTTTAAAATTAACACGCCTCTCAAAGTATAGCAATTTTCCTGTGGCTTAACTGCACGCAGTTGATATTTTCCCCTCAATCCCTATTCATTCCACCATTTATTCCCTTAATGTTTCACAAAATTTTTACCTGTCTGTGATTTTGTATGAATGTCATTCATAAGAATTACATGCCAAATGGGTGACATTAGAACTTAAATAATGGATTTATTCTTCTGTGTGCACCATCATGAGATGATATTCAATGGGATTAAAGGGAAAACTCTATATTAAAGTAAAATTAAGTATTTAAAAGACTGACCAAAAAATGGTAGACTGTTGCATGGCTTACTGTGAATCATGAGTCAGTTGTGCCTTGCCTGTTACACATATGAACACAGTTTAACCCAGCCTTTTTCTTTTTCTGTAGCGTCAGAATAATTTCAGTAAGTGCCAATAACATCCTTTGCCTTTTTCACCTGTGGGTAGGGAAGCCTGTCATTCCATAAAAATAAATGCAAATTTCACCCCAACTGATATTAAAGTAACACAAGGTAGAATTTGTTTCTCAGATGTAAGAAAGTATGACCAATCAATCCCATATTATTTGCAGAATGCCTTCAAGAAACTTCTGAAGTTAGAGAGTACCTTGGTAATATGAAAGACAGCCGTTTTTAAAATAAGAACGGTTCCCAGATATGGGATCAGACTTGTAAAGATGCAAGTTGGCTAAAGTCTGTATTACACAGAGCTGATTTTGATCTGCTTATTCATCTACACAGAAGTGTTCAACTAAATGCACATAAATATGTGCACTGAAATGTGCATATATTGTGAAATTTTGGCCAGTGGCATCTGTACTCTGCACACACTTTGGAGAAATTTCAGTGTCCCATTTGAGTCTGGTGTTACATGGATTAAATACTCAGAAGGAGCCTATTTATTTCATTTGAGCCTGTTAAGGTTGTGCTCAGAGCCCAGATAAGCAGCCAGTGATATTTAAGAGTACTGACCATGGTTAGACTCCTGCATTGCCAACACCAGCTTCTCATTCTGACCGCTTTTTTCTCATCGAGTATTCACATTGCTGAACTCCTGCTTCTGTTTAGTTTCCCCAGGGAGCTACTGGGAGACATACAGGTTTCTCAAAGGGCAATTCAGAGGTGAACTCAAATAAGAAATGCCTATGTAGAATGTCCTATGAATTAGACATCTCAGGAAGATTTTATGTATACTTAGCTCCAGGTATTTCCATTCTGCCTCTATCTTTTCTGTTGCTTTTTCTTCCACTGAAGTTATTCACTTGGGAAACATGTATGAATTTGTTTCCTTGCTTTGTTTGTTCTTTTAATGCATGCTGGGATTCCTGCGACACAACTAGTCTACTACATGCTATGAGAATATACATGTGTAATAAGACTTAAATAGAAGATAATGGTTGTGGGACTTCCATGAGGAAGATTGTAAGTAAACGTTTACTGTCAAAAAGAAGACATACATATTTTGATATAATATCCCATCATACTGATTTTTTATCATTTGTCCCAAAGTATGTGCTCACTTGCACAAGGCTTGAAGACTAAACATTCTAAGACTTGTCATACTTACTCACACCTATAGCCTACCTACTTCGGTATCCAAACCTGGCAGTAGTGTCCAGTATTCCGTGAAGGAGGAAAATGTCTAGAGCATGAAACTGTACTTTTAATTTCAGCCCTGGATATATGCATAGGAGGTAAAGAGTGAGTGGTTTGTAATGCCACAAATCGGCTGTGGCACTAATAGGTCAGCTTAGAGGAAGGGCAGAATTACTGCTGTATTTATGCTCTGGGTTTAGAAGAAGAAATGACTGACAGGATAGCAGCTGTGAAGGATTGCACTGAAACGCTAAATAACTATGTCAGCAGTGCTATGCTCTTGCAAAAATTAAGTTCATTTTCTTCTGATAAATATGGACAGGAGAGCTGATAGTGAGAGGTGGGAGAACCAGTAAAATATCCCCTGAAATACTGTGTCAAATTTCTACTTACCATGCCTTAACTTCTGAGAAACAACTTTGACAGTGTGAAAGACAGCAACAACAACAAAAAATCACTAGCAAAAACATGACCTTTGAATAAGTCTTGAAGCAATTGCAGCAGTTTCATCTAGTCAACAGAATACGTGAAGGAATGAGACTATAATATTCTAATGCATAAAGCATAATTATTGAAACAATGATAATTAACTGTTTTTAATGATCACCAGGGAATAAAAAAAACCCACTTGTCTTGGTAGTCAGTCTGGTCCTGTCTGTGATTTGAATGATTTCTTGAAATGTTTCTGAGACCTAATTTTCTGTATCTCTGTGTTGGGTGTATAGGGGCTGGGGGCTGGGGAGATGAGAGGAGTTTATAAGCACTTTATTAGGGATTTGTCCTTCCTGCAAGGTACTCACATTAGTTTTTTTCTATTAATGTTACCATGAAGAAAAAGGTCCCAATTCATGGTTTATGTTTCTAAGGCCACTAGAAGATTAGTTATAAGTAAATAATTTTATTATTACCATGACTTTATCTTAGAGATTGAACAACTTTAAGTAATGTTTTTTACACTGAGTTTACCATGAGAAGAATGACCAATGCTTCATACATTTTACAGAAAGTCCTTTTGGATAAGATTTTTGTGTGTGATATTGATCTTTCATGTAACTTTTCTAGGCTGTCACAGAATGAATGTTTGGCACAGTCTGATTTATCAGCAATTCAATATTTATTAATAAAATTAGATAAATCAAAAGCTGATTCCAGCAGCACTTACTATAGTGGTTTAGTAAAACAGTAACTTAATTACAGATTTGAGAATTATAAGATTCACACTAACTTACTACAAGGTATCTATGGGATAATGGCCCAGACTGCTGTGTGACAGGAAAGTGGCTCATTTAGTGCACTTTGGGAGAAAGGTTAAGATGTTTGTGACCATGAGATTCTTGTGCTGTCTCTGGGGGGTGGAGACCCACTTAACTGGAGAGACATTTATGGATTAGAAAATAAAACTAAAATGGCTTTAATGAAAATAATGATACTAACACGAAATATATGCAAATATATACAAAACTAGTTCTGAAACCAATTCCCCCTAATAGCTATTATGTCACTGTCACCACTGATGCTGTGGAGCTGGCACTGGGGAAGGCCCAGACTGGACTCAGCAGCAGATGGGAACTGGATTCAGGAGATGGATTCTGGAAATGGATTCAGGAACACATGGATTGGGATCAAGGCAGAATGGACAAAGTCTTCTTTGGATGCTGGCCACTGAAGAAGAGAGCTTGACCCTCATGATCCCTCGGTTTTGTACTGAATGCGATGTATATGGTCTGGAACACCTTGTTGGTCAAGTTAGGGTCACCTGTCCTGTCTGCTCCTCCCTGCAGTTGCACCCTCTTACTTTCTGCACCCCCTAACATGATAAACAAGATCCAGCAGTGACCTTGGTCTTCACACCAATCGTTGGTAGTAACTATCAACATCAGGCATTACCGGTGCTAGAAGGAGACACCATCTGTAAAAATATGCCACCAACTCCAGAAAGTGCAGTTAGTGGGAAGTTTATTGAAAAGTAAAATCACTGAACAGAACTTATTCTGTTCTATCTCAAACCAGGACAGTAATGAAACTTCAGATGTTTGAATAAGGGGTAGAAAATGGCTTCAGAGAGATAAGCTTGTTGCTGATATTACTATAAGGAGAACAAGGATAGTATCTTTTCCTGCTGATAGCAGACCACCCCATCCCATAATAGCTCCCTGACTTCCTTTTTGACAACAGCAGTGGAAGCTGAAAAAGCCTTCTGGCAAAAAAAGACAATGAAGTAATTTTGTTACCTGTGTCAGACTTGTACTTAATCACATAACTACTTTGCCTATGCCTAGAGTCAGGTCTTGTTTCCCCATTGGCCCCTAGTATGAGATTTGTGAGTGTCAGGAATGCCTCTGTACCCTAGACAAGCATGAAGCTTTCAAGTAGTGTAGACTGTATTTCCATAAATTCAGCCTAACACACTCACCATGAGGAGCAGACATCTGAGGTTCATCCAAGGGGTGCATAGTTTTATGCAGAGTTCAGAGAAGAACAAAACAGAGGCAACAAAATATTTAGCCTCCAAAATGCACAATACATTTGTACTAAAATTTGGATTGGAAAATTTCACTCGATGGAAATTGCTTTTTATAGCTCTCTGTATTATTTAGAAATATTAAAAAAACAAACCTTCAATATTAGAGGTAAGATTTGAATATATTTAATCTGAGACATTATGTCAGGGAAACAGCACAAATTTAAGTTACTTCATGTGCATTCTATTTAATATTTCTGTTGAGTCCTTAGGGCTACCTATATGCTGCAAATTACTGGAGTGTGCATTTCTGCAGGCTAGGCAGCAGTATGGAAACTGGGAAAACTGAGTTCTACAGACATGCAGAAAACACATTGCTGTAGGCATATAGTTCTATCAAATAATCACTAATTTTCACTGGAATACTTCAAAGCACTTTGCAATGATAGTTGTTTTCATGTTCAATTTTTCAATCTCCAGTAGCTGCAGTGCAACCTCCACTTTGAAAGGTGTGGGCTTAGCTGAACAATAAACATTGTGATCATAACTTCAAAGATAAATTCTCTTGAACTAGGACTGGAATTGCTTCTCTTTTCTCTCCTGTTATAGAAAGTGGAATGTATGATGGTTAAATGGAAAAGTATTTTCAAAGCCAACCATTCTGGCTTCTAGGACTATTTTCTTGTGAAAATGAAACTTGTTACAGATAAGAGACCTTTTGTTTTTCTACCAGTGATAGTTTTTGTTTTCTCAGCAGAGTGAGATAGCTCACTCTCACTTCTTATATGATTAAGAAGGAAATTTAAACTCTACAACTGCTAATTTTGGAAAGAACTAGTGTCCAAAGAGTCTTGCAACATCCTCTGTGTTCTTAAATAACTCTAGGCTGATCTATTTTCTTCTGCACTTGCTTAGCCTTTTCTATTTCTGAAGGAAGTTTTTATTGTGTTTTTTCCCCTCATGGGAATGGAGTGATTTCCACTTTCTAAGTAACCATCCTCCATTAAAAGAACTATTCAGCCTAAATTTGTCAAGTCTATGAGAATAAATTGGATTGCCCTACAGAATTTTTCCAGCTTTCTTACTATCAGTTTTAAAAGTGCTGAGTTAAACCCCTCATACTGGTTATGGGTTTTTCACTTTGAGTCTCTGTCAGGAGACTCTGGCTGAAGCATTTCCTTTCTTTGTATTTTTCTGTAAATTAATCTGACAGAATCCAGCAATGTAATTTGATATTTATGTCACAGAAATAGTTTAATTCAAACTTTTAAGTGCTTCATTTGTCAGGGGTGCCCTGCAGAACATTCTGGCCATTACTGCTGTATTGTAGCTTCTACATATATTTCTCAAACAATTACATTCAGTCAAAGACATTAGAGGACCACTTTCCTTTCAGGGTAATTGTGATGTAAAATAGCATCTCACAAAATTGCTCATTATGTAAGATTGTCCTGGAGTGAATACAGCTGCAAGGTGCTTTGCAGCTCCAGGTTACAAGCTCTAAACTTCCCTGACTTCATCAGTGGAAGGACATCTAGCTGGCTTGTTACAGCTGCTTCCACATACACAGACTACTCATAGAGCAGTCTGACTTGCAGAGTACTCCAAAAAGTGGTGATCAATATTCAGCCCACTTACTAAGAGATGGCTGTCTGTCCTTAGGGGGGCAGGGCTGAGAGGGAGACAAGTGGTTTCCTGAAGAGCTCACTGTATGTCACTTCTAATTATTCATGATTGTGCCAGGGTTTCATTGAAGCAATCTAGGGATTGGATCAATCTATGGAAACATCAGATAAATGGTTGCAAAGATATAGTTTTTCAGTATTTCAAACTTCAAAAATATACTGTAATCTGTTTTCTGAATATTGCTACATGCTGAAATTTTCTTATGACACATATTCCAGGAAATTGTGTCAGGACCCCACGTGCACTTACAAGCTCTGCAACATCTACTTCTGCAGAGATTAGTTGCCTGTGCTCAAAGAGTGGCTGTAACCCATATAATCCTGTTGGGAGGTAAGCTGTGAGCTTTAGAATTGTTTGGCTGTCACTGGGCTGCCAGTTGTCTCTGTTTTCTGTCACTGGCCTTCTCTGCTCCTCTTGTTTGAAGACTGCGGAGCTGTTCCTGTGTTGGAGGGGATGGTGCCCAGCCTGCCTCATTGTCACCTTCACCTTCCCTTGGGGAGCAGTCAACTCACCAGTAGTTTATTAATTTATTTTCATCATTATAATTCCATTAAGGTCAACAGAGATAGGGTGTCAGAAGCAGTTGAGGCTAGCCCAAGGTTAAAACTAGACATGCTTGTCCATCCATGGTGATGTAAATTAAATTACTATTCCAAAAACCTGGATAGCATGTGCTGAGTTGAAAATGAAATGATCATTGTCTTGGGTCAGTCTGAACTCTCCTTTGTGTAATGAGTGTGGACAGCAGTTATTTTTGGATTGAAAAGAAATTGATTGCCAAATATCCTACAATTCAACCTTCTTGTTATGTGCCTTTCTAACTTGAAAGCATGATGAGAAAACTGCTAATATATTGTAGATGAAATCTTAAATTCTATTTTTGTTTAACTTTTTGTTGTATTCATCAAAACATGAAAGTGGTATTAACTTCAATGATATGCAAATAGTGAATAATCCTTCCTACTTAGTATTCCTGATGAATAGGAAATTATACTAACAACTTTCATTATTCTATTCATTTATTACTGGACAATAACTAGAAGTGAATGACTGTAAAAAGTTTTTTTCTTCTACAAAAAGGAGGCTTCCATCTCTTTTGCAACATTTATTTTCAACAATTATCTGCCTTTGTAACTTTTTCTTGCACAAACATTTTCCCTCCACCATTACTGAACTGGATTTTGAACAGTAAAAATCTCAGAAAATAATGAGAAAAGTCTTTCCAAATTCTTTCTGCTCATTGTCCGGTGCTTTTGATACAAGTTGCCATGTACTCTGAGATCTGGAGCTAGAAGAAAAGGGAATAAAACCTTTGTGGTAACTACAAAACATAATCTTCCCCTCATTTTGGGCTCTGTAGCTTGTATTTTGGACAGTAGAATGCTGTAGGTCAACTACCTAACAAATTTTTCCATGGGCCTGATTAGTATCAACCAGCTCTCTAGATGTCATGTCTATTCTCTTATTTCTTCTGTAACCTAAAGAGGGGAAATATGTCCCGGATGGATATTTGAAGACTACATGGAATATGAAGGAACACAGTCCAGTTGCTTCTACTCATATGTTTAACTTAATTTATTTTATGATCATAAAAAGCATGAAAATGATTTTGATATGGAAAAATATGTGGATTTTGATCCTGCTGTAAGAGCATGGGTGCCCACTTGCTTAGATATTCTTTTTGACTGCCATTTACTCATTGAGATAGACAAGGCATCTCTCATAATTTCTGTGCCATTTGTACCAGTCTTGCTGAATATCTTGGATATTTTGGGCTATTTCACATGACAATACGCACTATGTTTGGGCACATAAATTGAACTCAGCTCTTTACTGACAATAATTGGATATCTACTCCTATAACTCCATGTGAATCAGACACGTAAATATAAATATCTGAATTTGGAACTGAATATCATCCTCAAACTCACCTCTCTGATGCTTCTAGATGTCTTGAAAGATCTCTCTCTTTCTGCTTTATGAAAGAAAGCCTCATTTTACCTTAGTGGTGTGTAGCTGAGGCATAAAAACTTTCTTGCAAACATTTGTACCTAGTCCTGGGGCAGGATGGCACCCATCCAGGTGGAGATCCAATTGTATTTATCACCATCCTACCCTGATTTGATTGCTAAACTGGTGGTGGTTTTGTTTACATTACATTGATTTTGTTTCCCAAAGTTGAGTGTGCCTTTTTCCCGTGACTGTAATTGGTGAGTGATGCCTCCCTGTCCTTCGTCTCAAGCCTTTTGTTGTATTTTCTCCTCCAAATCCCACTGGAGCTAGGGGCTGTGTGGTGCTTTGTTGCCAGCTGGGTGGGCTCAAACCATGGCAATTTACTAGTGTAGATGTCTCAGGAGTATTAAGGACAATATTGAAAGGACTGTATGAGATTTATATGCATGTCTCATAAGGAAGATTTTGACAACCAGAAGTTAAGGCATTCACCACAGAAAATTATCAAAGCTCTTTTCAGGTGAAAATATTCTGTTTGATGTTTATGTCTGTCTGTATATTTCATTTCACCCTAGAGAATCATACAGCACTCAACAAACTTCATACAGAAATAGCACCATGTCCATCAAAGAGGAGTAGTCTGTTCTAGAGTTGAACGTGATAGCTATTTACCAGGAAAATAGCATTGCAGATCTGTGTAGGAGTGGGGCCAGGGAAGAATTCTGCGTGCAAGGGAAAATTCAGAAAGAGTGTAAGGAGACCAACAGACCTTAGGTTATTTAGGTTGAGGAAAGCTAGATAAAAAATCTCACTTTGTCTCTTTTGCTAGTATCTCTTGTCTTTAATAAAAGCTGTTTACCTGAATGCAGCATCTTCAAGAATGCCCTACCCTGAAACGCTTAGGTCCTTGTGGACAACAAACTCAATATAAGTGAGCAGTGTGCTGCAGCAGGAAGGAAAGCAAACAGGATACTGGATTGCATCAACAAGGGCATCAACAGCAGATATAGAGAAGTCATTGTCCCACTCTACTCAGCACTTGTCAGGCCACGCCAGGAATACCATGTTCAGTTTTGGTCCATTCTATATAAAAAAAGATGTGGACAGGCTGGAGAGGCTCCAGAGAATGGCCACAAAGATGATCAAAGGACTGGGAATCCTGTCATATGAGGAAAGGCTGAGAGAATTTTGTTTGTTCAGTCTTGAGAAAAGGAGGCTTAGGAGAGACCTTATCACTGTGTTCCAGTACTTAAAGGGTGGCTACAAAGAAGCTGGAGACTCCCTTTTTGCAAGGAGTCACATTGAGAAGATGAGGAGTAATGGTACAAGTTACTCCTGGGGAGATTCTAATTAGATACAAGAGGAAAATTTTTCACAGGGACAGATAGCCACTGGAATAACCTCCAAGGGAAGTGGTGGAGTTCCCAACACTGGAAACATGTAAGATTCAGCTGGACAGGGTGCTGGGCCACCTTGTCTAGACCATTTTTTTTTTTCCAAGAAAAATTGGACTATATGATCCTTGAGGTCCATTCCAATCTGGTACTCCGTGATACTGTGATTTTACAACTTAGCTGATGTAAAAATCAGTTCGGTGAATCAATCCCTGATACAACTGTAGTCAGTGTTCACTTACATATCCTATCCAAGTACTGATCAGACCAAACCTTTGCATATGTTTCCATCTTGGAGAGAGCTTTATGTGGGCTCAGTGTTTTCCTGCACAGAGTAATTACCAAGACTCTTAAAATTGTGAACTGCAGGTCTCGTCCTCATAAGAAATTGGACTGACTTAAATACAGGGATTATTATTATTAAAAGATTTAATTATATTCCTCTGTGAACACTTTTCTTCTCATTTAGTTGTAGTTTATTTCAAATTTTGTAGGGGTGAAAGGAAGCATTCAGACAGGATAATCTTAATTAGACATTAGTGGGAGTAGAGAGTGCTGACAGTAGGGCAGCAGATTGTTACTCAGGAAAGGAGACAGACAGGCTTTAAAAATCTATGAGAGATGACCGTGTCAGATAAAATGAAAAATGCATTTTCAATGTAAAGTTAGCAGCATGCAGGAGGCAAGAGCTACTTTTGGCCTGATGACAAGACAAAAAGTAGAAAATTACTCAGACTGCTGCTTCTCAACTACATGAAGGCAATGCTGTCAAGTGCTTTACACTGCTACTTAATATCTATTCTATAATGGATGTATATGTTTTAGATGTCACTGATTCAAATGAAAAATAATTTAATCCGCATTTTTAAACACTTTTTTTCACTTTCTACTCAGAGAAATAATACTGACATTAAGATAAATGGGGCTGTAAGCAGTGCTGTGTCTGCATTGCTATGATAATGCAGTCCCCCAAAAACAGTTGCCAAGCATAGCTGCTACCTTTGTACAGGATAAGCAATTTAAACTAATAATTTTCTCCTTTAGCACCCCTTCCATGCGCTTGTCCAGTTCAAACTTCGGAAGCTGAATAACCTTTTAGCATGTTGCCGTATTTTACTTTGCTTTAAATAACAATGTAAATGTTGATCCATGGCTGTTTTAGTTATTTCTTTGGAAAATGTGTCTCTTTAGGAATCGCGGGGAAGCCTTCACACACAGAGAAATGTTCCTTTATGGCTGAGGATGGTAGAAAATGGGCATGTTTGGAGACCTAGGTAGAATACTTTTGAGATGTATGGTAGATGAGAATGCGGGAGGAATTGGAAAGCATGAATATATTCCTCTACTATTTACTTGTTCTGTATTCTATATTTTAAGGAGCTGTACAATATGGGGGAAAAGTCTGGAGTTGACTGAACTGGAACCTTTCCAATATCTAGAAGCTGAATGGAAAAATTGCTAGTATATAAAATAGCTTCACATGAAGAGTACCGCAGATGTTCCATGACCATGACTGTGATATGACATGAGACATATTACATGACTGTGTGGCCTAATGTGACATTATGGATCCCTCCAGTAACTAGCCTTATACTTTAGAACTTCCCCGTCAGCTGGCCCCACGTGCCTTGTCCTCCCTTCCATCACGCTTAGCCCCCCCCCCACGCACATGGGTCCCTCATTTGACCCCCAGGCTCCATGGTTTCCCCAAGAGCTGTCTGGGACCTCCTGACCCATCCAGTAGCCAACCCACACAATCTCTGGTCTCTCCAGTATCCAGGTTTGATGTTGCACTCCTGAGCTCTTACCCTACTTCCAGGGTAGTCCTGCTTTCACTGGAGAAATTATTGCCATTTTCAACCTATCTGCACTTAGCTAATACATGATTTTGCATTTATTTATATAGTAAGGCTGAACTTCAACAAAGATCTTCAACAGAATCACACAAATTTAGATGGGAGAGTCATAAATGCTAACTCCCAACTCACAGGCTAACCAGTTGGACTTCTGTAAAGAACAGCTATAAAGAAAGCGAAGTTAAAATCTTCCTCTGAATAAAGCTTCTTTTTGGAGAAGCTTATTTTGAGGAAATTTTATTATACCCCCTGAGGCAAATTAAACATGTTTGTGCTTAAATATAAAAGAAAACTTTAATGAACAATGCTTTGGGCAGTGTTCAACTGCAATATGTGATTCTACATGAAGTCTTCAAAGATGTCTTGTAAACAGATTCCTGATACACACTTACACCAGAACCAGTCCCAAGAGTGGTTGCATGGGCACCTCAGCCTGATCTTGGGCTCCCAAATTCTCTTGTTTCAGGATAGCACAAGACAATGTTTCTTATCATCAAGCAAAACTTCACTACCTCACAAGGAGTCTGTCCTGTGTCTGGCATTCCTACTCCCGGACAAGTTAAAGCCTTCTTGTCGTTAGGCATTCTCGCCTTCCATTTCTTGGTCACAAATTACCACTGTGGAGCCGTTGCAATTAGAATTTCCCCCTCACCTGTCTTTTTACTTTATCATTAGAGGAAGCCTAAACAGACTCTTTTCTCTAGGTAAATCTGAGACTTGGTGAATATCCATGCATTTGAATGGTGAATATCATATCAGTTGCTCATCAGTTTGAAAGATCCAAGTCCCATAGTAGTAAAAAAAGTATTAATATTATGTCCATAAATAGCTACAAAGATGAAGATTTTAATCATAAAGAATGAATCAAAGACTATTCATCAATAATGAATAAAATTACTCTGAGTTTTGAGGTGTTTCTTAAATGCCACGAACAGAGTGCTCAGATGTAGACACATGTTTTTTCTATCTGCTGCAAGTCTTGTTACTATGGAGCATTTTTTAGAAAAAGAAAGAAGGAACATTAGATTTTAAGAGTCACATGCTTTTTTAAAAAGAAACTTCCTTCCTGCTACATTTGATTATTAATAGATATGTCTTCTGATAGCCTGTGTTTTGTATTACTTTCTGAAATAATTGTGATAATTAAAAAATTTTAATAAAGTTTTTTGATTGTTCATGTGTTTATAGGAATTATGAGCAATCCCAGATAGAACTGGAGGGGAATGCAGAGCTTCTGCTCACCTAAGAGTGGTCACAAGTGTCCCATCACCAGATGAGGAGCCTTTGACTACCTTTCATATGCAATGGAGAAATATAGGCACCTCCAAAAGACCAAAAGTGAATTGAACTTTACTGGATGTGTAGGGAGTTTAAACAATTTTCTAACTCAGGCAGTTTAGTTAACATCTTAGTTATCTGGAGTAAATCAGGGCTTTTTTTAGTACTAAAAAATTATCACGTTCTAACAATAAATATTTTAGTGGACATTTCCATATCTTCTCCACCCAGCTTCCCAGAAATGAATGTTTCTGTGCCCGCTCTGGGGTCAGAGTACCGGGCAGTTTGCTCAGGGACACACTGTGGCCTTTAGTGATGGTTATCATTACAGCATTTACAATTAGCAACACTGCACTTGCCTGTTTTCAATTTAGTCTCAAAAAGCATGTAAGATAAAATGCCTGTGGCATGTTGGTTATTTGAACTCATGGTGGTAAGGGTAGCCTGAATGAGCCTCCCAGTAAATTAACTAACTGCACTTCTGAAAAATGCTGATAGTGGAGGAAAGCGCATTACTACTCGACCTCAAGCCTTTTGTAAAAGCTTCATTTCAGTTGCAGCACCACCTCTCCCATAGCGAGGCTTTTACAAACCCCTGTGCTGGATTTAGCTAGTACGGTGTGTAATCAGCATTTCCAGGTCACTTTGACTTCTTTTTTTCTCCTGGTAATTAATTATTTGTTGCCACCTTCCACATAGTGTTCTTTCCTTGTGCCAGTCAAGTTGATCTAAGTTTTGAGTTTTTTAGCGTCAGCTTCAGGTTTCTCACATTCCACCTTTACCTGATGTAAAAAACAATTTCTTCATTTCTGCCTGTTTCCATACCAATATCTCAATTTCTCTCCTTTTTTTTTTTTTTTTTTTTTTTTTTTTTTTTACCTTTTCTTCCCCCCTGTCACCTCACCTCATGTGCTTTCACTCTGCTACTTTCAGAGTCAAGCCAGAATCCTTTATCCTGCAGGAGCTGGTGTGGTCAACATTGTTTCCTATAAGAGCAGTGCAATGCCCTGCAATGTTGTACCTGCCTGACACTGTCCTCTGCAACAGAATCACAATATTCACACTTGGAATTTGCTAAAACTCAGCATCTGTTCTTGATGGGAATTTTTATATTCCAGGTGAACTAAGAAAGAAAACCAACAGGTTTTTAAGGAATGTTTTTAAAGAATAAGATTTTACAAAATAGTATTGCTTCGAAATCATACGTCGTTTAATGTTGACAATAACAAGTTGCTTAATCTTGATGATGCAAATATAATGCAAAAATTTCAAACTTTAAATCTACAGAAAGGTAGAATTAGAATTAAGATGTATTAAAAGCAAACCTATTAAAATGGTATATTTCACTATCCTCAGCCATCTGAGGAATCCAGAAAGCAGTATTCCCAAATGCTGTCAAAATGAACACAATAGAAAAGTATAATTTTATACCAATTTCATCTAGTTGTCTGTGATACATGCCATACACTACTGCACTTCTATAAACAGGAACCTCTTTTAGCCCAAGCAAGGAGAGATGGTTTTGCTTTGTTGCCCTCAGAAATCCTGAATGGCTAAGGGCAAAGGTGACTAGGAGATACTAAATGGGAAGTACTCTGTTCTGATATATGGCATATTTTTTTCTTTTTTTATCATTTCTTTTTCTATCAGAGAACTTTCAGCAAAGTTTTCATCATATTTCTCGCAACAGAACAAGAAGAGGAAGCTCCCTATAGTGTCTGTTATAGCTATGGCTTTTCATTTTTTTAAATGCTAACACAAAGGCTTCTGGAAGCTGCATCTTCAGTTTACTGTTTGGAAATGCACATAATGAACACTTGATTCTGTGTTGCTTAGGATGGCAAAAGTATAAATAAAATATGTGAAGAGCTTTTAGGTAAAAGAACAGGGTGGGGGAAAATGTTCTGTTATTATTTTATTGTTCTGTTGGCAGGAAAATATTGTACTTTGGGAACTGTGGTTAAATAACTTATTTAGGAGCTCACTAAATAGAGAAGGGAAATTAGGCACATACTGGAACAGACTCTATTTTTGGTTTTTTTTGTTTTGTTTTGTTTGCTTATTTGCTTGTTTTTAAAGTTATAATACTTCATAGATAAACTTAGTATTCATTCCCCATAAACTGAGGACTGATGGGTGCAATTTACTACAATATTTTACACCATGTTTGTGCTCAGGAGAATTCCTGATGACCGTTAATATGAATGGAAAATTTAGCATGTTTTCCTGATGAAATGAGATTAATCTGAACTCTATTCTACTGGATCTGTATGTCAGTCCCTTCCTGATAATTTTGAAATACATTGGCTAATTTTAATCTCATTGAGAGATTGGTAGAATTCTTGAAGATAATTATGTTCCTACAAATTTACTAAAAGGGTGACTGGCTAAAGAAGAAAGGCCCAAAATAGTGCCTCCCTTGAGGCCAAAGTAGAGTGAAATCAGTCATTATACATTCTCTTTGGTAGCAGGCAGCCATTTCATATATATTTAGTTCAAGATTAGTGCATGTTTTTCTCTTCTTGTATGTGCATTTCATAAGGGATCATCTGGTGAGGAGCAGAGGCAATTTTACCGGGATGATGAGTATGACATAAAAGAAATAGGAAACAAATATATAAGAAATCGGGTTTCATTAGCTCTACTGCCTATAGGACAATGTGATACTTCTGTCTTCAGGAGTCCAACCAGTAGGAATATTTCTTCCTCCAAATATCTAAATGGATTTTTAAAACATTAAAGCTACAATTCAGCATTGTATGCATGACCATGAGTGAGATTCAAGTGCTGTAGAAATCAAACATTACTCATCTGTGAATTTCATTTTGTGTGAAAATTATTTGTGCACAGAGAGTATTGCTCCTGTCAAAGGACATTTAGCTCTAATCTCTTTGAAAACATCACCTCTTAACTGTGAAAAGTAAAGAATTTGTGCAGATGTACTTCTAAGTTGCTTTGACCATAACATCTATTCCAGCCTATTATAGATGAAGAGTCATCTGCACTTCAGACTATAACGCGATATAACCATGAATGAGTATAAACAGTTAAATCATACCAGCATGGTGGTCTACAAAGGCTGGTTTAATAGATGGGAAAAAAAATGAGCCTCGGTGGATCTCTGTGCAGCTTTCAGGGCATGAATTGTTCATCTGCAGTACAGACATTCACTGAGTGACTCTCAAGCATGTGATGCATTTTTTAAATCTGCTGCAGGCACTTCAGCAACTTGGTCTAATTGCAAGACAATGGGATTTGATATTGCAAGTGCTGAAGTACTTTAAAAACTGAATCTGATACATATTTTGATTTTATCCTTAACAAGACTTCTTCAGAATACTTAAAAAAATGTAAAAACTTTCTCTAATAATTTTGGCTTACCGTTAAAATCTTCCAAGGGTATTTTTAGCCTTTGGCACAAAAATATGAACATGAATATCAAGGCTGAAAATCAAAAGAAAGTCAAACATAACTGCAATTGAAATAATCAGAATAAAGAGGACTAAATGAAAATATACAAACACAGAGAGTGTGAAGAGCAGACATGCAAGAAACCAATAATATATATAAATTAGCAATCAAAAGAAAAATGTAAACCTCAGTATATCTTATGTGATTTTCAATATACAGAGTATCCCAAGGAATAAAAATTTGTGTAACTACTGGCTGTAAGATTAGAAACACAATTTTCAAAATGCTATTGATTTTTGTATATATGTGTAATGGTCTATTGGTAACAGTTTTAGGCATGCAGATAGAAAACTCCTATAAAATCTCATAGCAGAGAACTTTGGTGGTAGTACTACCATGAAGCATGAATGGGAGAAAAAGAAATAAATAGGAAAATTCTCTGTTTTCCAAATTTGAAGCATAAGCAAAAATTCTTGATAGCTTCTAAAAAAGTTCATGTTACAAACACCTTTAGCTATCAAGTACTACAAACTTTGAAGGCTAAGAGAATTATGGTTGGGAGCTACAGTACTGGCAGAAAATTGAATTGGAAAATGCATAAGAATGAGGAGACTGACTTTGTGAATAAAGACTAAAGGAATTTTAAACCTATATTAGGGTAAAGACAAATTGACTGTTTAGATATATGGATATGGAGCACAAATTGAATCAGAAAGGTGATTTTTATCTGTAAGTCCTTTAAGAACTTGGGAAACCATTGCAAAGATGGCCCTGACACTGAGTTGTTACCTGTGAGATGTCTGCCCGTGTTGACTGGGGGAAGGAAGCATACCTAGAGAGATGAATCAGATGGCTCAGCGACTTACGCTGAGGAAGGAATGTGGAAAACTGAAAATGGCTAAAAATTCTGAAGTTTACTGAAATTATTGCCCGTGCATGAATCACAGGGCAATGGGAGGTCAATGGTGACTTACAAGGCAAGTTCTGACCTCACCAAAATGAAGAGCAAGTACTAAGAAATATTCCCAGACACTGAACTAAGTCACTTTAAATTGAGATGCCACTTTTTGAGTAAGAGACTAAATTTACCAAGGTTAGGTCATCCATCTTCTACACAAATAACCAAGGGGGAATAAAGAGTATTAGCCCTGCAGCATATTGACTTTAATGGATTACTTTTATAATTTACATTTAAGTAGGACTAAGGATTCTGCAGATATGGGTAGACATGGACCCTGATGCCAAACCTTAGTGTCTAAATCAGTGTTATATTTTGAAAGGTTAGATAGTCAGTATTTTTTAATATGAACAAAAAAAAAAAAAAAAGAAAAAAAAGGCACAAGACAATTTGAATATAAGTACTCTTTAGTTTGATGCAAGACTTGTTTAATATTGTCACAGTATCCAGAAAATAAAAAAAAAATCTTCATCCATCTTGATTTAATTCAACATATATGAATACATTTGATGGGAACAAGTTGGTTGTTCTATAACATTTTTAGACCAAAAATTACAGGTGACATGCAACTGCATTCTTATGTTGGCAAAAAAAACCCAGAGTGAATTGATGATGGAACTAATGAGTCTCCACTATAGCTTTGATTTTGTGCCTGGCCCAGAACACATACAGTGATGGAGCATCCACAACTTCCCTGGGCAACCTGCTCCAGTGTCTCACCATCCTCAGAGTGAAGAATTTCTTCCTAATTTCTAATCTAAATCTACCCTCTTCCAGTTGGAATCCATTACCTCTTGTCTTATCACTATAAGCTCTTGTAAAAAGTCCCTGCCCAGCTTTCTTGTAGGCCCCTCTTCAGACACTGGAAAGCTGCAATAAGGTCTGTCCATAGTCTTCTCCAGGCTGAACTACCCCAACTCTCTCAGCCTCTCCTTGTAGGAGACCTATTCCAGCCACCCTTAGTTTGCTGCACTAATGCAGACACGGTATCTGGGTCCTGATCTGAAGAAACAAGAAAATGCTGCAGTCATAACTATTTAGAAGACAACCACAAACTGTCAAGTAGATGCCTGTGCTTCCGAGAGAATGGAGATGTGAAAGGAAGTGGCTCATTTTCTCACACTCACTGAAGGTCACCAGAAGACAACCCCTGCACAGAACATTGTTGACTCTTTTCTGCAAGACTGCCTAGATGTGGGCTGTAGTGTGTCATTATTAATACTGCATCTTAGCACATGCCTACTGACATGCATGCCTTCATGTCAATAGAGACCACTAAAAAAAGAAGATAATAATGGATCTATCCTATCCCAGTGTTTAAACCCCATTTTACAAGATTGGGCTTTAGAATCTGTTTTATAGTGAGGGTTTTTCCTCCCTGGATGGGTTATTTTGTTGATCCAGAATCTTGGATCTTGATTGATGTTTACCAGCATGGTATGGACTCATCTCAGCTAGTCATCATCATAATCTATAGGATGAACAGTTACACTAGTACTCTAGGATCATTCTGTATTCACTGGATGCAACAGTCATCTCTGGAATATGATTCTTTTCATCTCTTTTAGAAAGGGATGATGTAGCTATTTCTCTCCATTAAATACAACAGAAGTCTGAGGTTACCAGGCATACAGCTTAGAGATGGAAAAACTGGTAAGATGAGGCTTGTCTCATTTCTCTACTGGCTTAAGTAAAAGAATACAGATATAAAACAATGAAGATCTAACATGTTCTTTATATTTCTCTTGCAAAGAAACAAGGATAACATGAAAACAAAGATGTATCCTTTTTCTTTACTCTTATATTTTAAGTGTATGTGATTAGCAAAGATTTGTAGTTCTGTAGCTGAAAATTCTCCAGGAATTTATTTCTCAAAAAATGTAAAACAAACTGCACTGAATACTTCCAGTAACTTTCATGATTAATTAGAGTCATAGGTTTACAATTTTCATGAATATAAAGAATCCTAGCTTTGCAAAAAAGCCTTTGCTAATACTATGTGCTTTAGCTCTCAGTTTTCATAAATTTGTGGGTTTATATCAGTGTTAAAAAAAGAGCTGTGGGAATTTCAAGGAGAACCATGTGTATAAAACAATTAGCCTTTATTTCATTAAGAAAAGAGAAAAAATCCTTGAATTGAAAATGTAAATATTATATGTAGAAGATAATCCTACAAATCACTGGGAAAAAAAAAAAAAAAAAAAAAAAAGAAGATAAAGCTTAGAAAATAAATGGGACCACAATTACCTGGTTTATGTCTAAACCAGTTCCTTTCTTTGATCACTGGAGAGCACTGTTTCCCTATGAAACAATTTGTTTAAAGAGCACAGCTAGACATTCTGCTGCAGAAGTAGTTTGATGTAGCAAGTTATATAACATATATTATGAATTCAGAGTTATGGAAGGAGAAATGTTAGTCTCCTGAAAAAAAAAAGTAATGTTTTATGAGATTTTACTCTTCTATTCCCCAATTTATACTAATAATATTGTATTATTTATTACTTCCCCTGTAAGAATGCCTGCAACTTATCAGAGCCAGAGATCTATTTTGTTAGGTATAGAACATGTGTATATCTGAAAAATTTGTAAGACTGTTTATTGTACAATAACATGAATTGTGTGAAATCTAGAGTCAATGCACATAAGCAGTGACCCCTGGGCAGATAATAATAAAATCACCTGCATCTATTAGTGCCTGAATTGGAAGGACTAACATCGTATCTGTCCAGACCTTGAACCATTTCAGTTAAATATAAAACTAGATTTTGAGAGAAGGATGCAAAAATAGTTACTATGCAGCAGCTGAGAACTAGAAGTATCTGATGATTACCACAGAGACTTATTTAGTAATTCTGAGACTTCTCTGGATGGTTTGAGTATCTGGGTATACACAAAGCCTTGTAAATCCTTGGTTAATTTTTTATGTCTCAGGTGTCAAACTCTAACCAGGGGTTAATAATAATACCTTCCAGCTTCTCTTTCATGCTCCTACCTTTGAGATTTAGTGCTTTGTGCCACTGCAGTTTCTTATCGTGTTGTTGACTTTGACTTACCAGAGTGGAAGCTTAGGACAGAGTTCTCTGCCCTACTTGTATAAAAACAGAGGTGGTAACATCAGTTTGGATGTTAAAACAAGTGCCATTTAACTGGAATGCAATTAAAGGTACTTATTTTTTTTTATCTTTATTTGAAGAATTATCTTTATTTGAAGAATTATCTTTGTTGTATCAAAGCAGAAACAAGGAGAGAAAATTAATACCATTCTATCAGCTTTACCCATTTTCTGGTGTACTAAATGCTTTGTTTAGTTGTTAGGCAATCATATATATAAAAAGGGAGCTGTTAATTCTGCATGTTATTCTGTTACAGAATACAGATATGTTATAGAATATATCAATTATGAGAACAGAGGGAGGGCTTTCAGGGGAATGATCCAAGGAGAGAAGTGAGGTCTGCTGGATATCATAATCCACAATGAGAGGTGGAGCTCTATGCACTGAGGAGGATCTGAGCCCATAGGTCACCTACCAAATTTCTTCTGCAGCTCTACGACCATATCAAACATCTTGTTCATCAGTTATGTAAAATTCATTGTACTGTATTAATTGAATTGCACACAGAAAAGACCTGATTTGTTGAAATAGCTGTTCCATTTCACAGCAGTAAAGCTCCATTGATTTCTAGTCAGAGAAGAGGATATCATGAATACAAAGTTTAATATTTAAATCAACCGAGCATAGCACTGACCTCTCTCAGCTTCCCGTACTGCATAAGGACCTCTGCTAATAAGCAGCAGACACTCACACGTCAGGAGACCCGCCTGCAGAGGATCGCTGATCACATTAATTCAAAATCAATTATGGGGCCATACACAAAAGGAGATTATGACTGGCAACATGCAGGATATGAGGCTGACAGGAAGGGTGCTTCAAAGTATGCAGTCAGGAAATAGTGCTGCTTTTATTAGCACTAGTTTTATTTGATTGCTCTGGGCTTTGGCTCAGTGAGTACCTTAAGCAATAGAGAACGCTATGGCTTTTAAATAATTAGCTGAGAACGTCTCTTACTTGTGTACCTGAACAGCAAAGAGAATGCAGATGTAGTCAGAATCTGTTTTAGCTTATTAACATCATGGTATGCCTTTTTTCCCTCTTTACCTGACTTTGTACTGAGATTTGTGGTAGCTATCAGAGATCTGAGGTGATTAAGTATGCAGTAGCACAGATGGGGAAATGGGGAGAAATATTATTCAGATATTAAAGTGGGATCCAGTGAGAGTAACACCTGTCCCAGGACAGAGCTCCAGTGTGACTCTCACCAAAACTGTACCATAGAGCCTATGTCAATGTAAGAAAACAGATGCTTCAGAAACTTTGAAACAGTCCATGTTTAGATGGAAAATCAAAGAGGATCAAAATTTCTCTTCAATATCACTTGACTCCTCAGTGGAGCATGCTCCAAGCTTTATGAGCCCAGTCATGTCAAAAAGATGTTAGCTTCTACCTTTAGAACTCTTTAGATCCAGGAGGATACCCAGGAAGTTGCAGTGTGTCACTGAAGCCCTGGGGTGGTGTCTGATTCTTATTGATGAGTCATTATCCTGAGCTCAGATGAACAGACCCCTTGGGTTTTGGCTTATGGTTTACCAAAACAATGCCAAATGCTATTACCTAGCAAATGTCATCAGATGTCATGAATGATGATATGGATGATGACAAATGTCATTATCCTTGATTTATTGTTGATTGAAATATAACCCTAGTTTTGATGTACTGAGAAACGTGATTTTCATGATTTATCATGCCAGTCTTGTGTATGATTCTGTTTTTCTAAAGAAAGGACCACATAAATCTCAAAGTTCCTTCTCTGGACTCTCACTTATGTCTGGCATCTTTGTCTTGCAGCTTTGATCCTGACCCCAATTTTCTTGCCATTTTCCTATCCTTGTCTAATTCCAAAGCCCTCCATGCTGGGATACTATTTAAACAAGTCATTTGACAAAGATTTGAATCATCTAAATTCTCTGTCCTGATCTTTCATCCAAGTGCCTAGTGGAAAATGTTCCTCTCTTCATTATTACATATGTAATAAAAATTAAGAAGAATGTCTTCCGTTTTCTTTTCCCCTGTGAAGCTTCTATACTTTTTGATTACCTCCCTCTTCTTCTATATGTGATACTCTTTATACAAACAAAGCAGTAGGCTGAAAAATAAGAATTTTTTATCAGATACCAGAGAGCACTCTCATTGCATTTCTTTCCAAGCTTATTCTTTCTTATCTAATAAGAATAAAATAATACTTTCTGGATCATCTTTTTAATTAAAAAGGCAAAATTATATTTAACTTATATATTTAAAAATAAATGAAATCTTTGCTGATTGGACTCTAAATTTATTTAATTGTTTATATGCAGATGGCACATATTCAAGTCCTATAGAAAACAAGAAATAGTAACTGCAAAATAGACAATAATAATAGATAATAATAATAGATAAATTTTGATAAAGCTTTTATTTAGGATGAAAGTTTCATTTATATTTCCTGATCAATCAAAAATATTATTCTTATTCTGTTTTTAGTTTAAAATGTCAGGAATAGCCATTTTCCCCTTCCTAGAAGTCTCCCTGGTAGAATAAAATAATCAAAGTGAAAATTTTATTTTCAACCTCTAATTAAAAAAGCAGGAGAGCTCTTTAATATACATATCTTGCTCCCTAGCAGATTGAGCATACAAGTTAAGCAAAATAAATAGAGATCCGTAAATAAAATATTACTGTGAAATCTTGTATTGAATAAATGTTTGCATTTGCCCTGGTAATCTCAGTATTTTTGGTGTATAGTCTAAATCATGCTATATTTCAGAGGGGAAAAAATACATAGGCAAAACCTGTATTTATAGTGGAAGAACAAAATTTTAAAAAATCATTGGATATAAAATTCTCTGAAAGAAGCAACTTAGCATTTGTCATGACCTAGCCCAAAACTCTGTATCGGAATGTTTTTTCATGCATCATTAAGATGGATATATACATATCAAAGCTTTTATTTTCTATTCCAGTCCTCATTGAAGACATGGTTTTGTTCAAATTGTTTCACTAGAAAGATTGTTGTTATATTTCATTTTTCCTCTCCCTCATGGGTTTTTTCATCATATTTTTTAATTCCTGGCAAAACCACTGAAGCATACCTTTAAAGGGTCTATTTTTGATGAAAAGCAGACCTTTGTGAAAGAGCTAGTTCAGCAGAAGCTTTCCGTCTGAAATGTCTCTATTGGGAAAGATTGCATTGTGCCCTCAAATGATCTAAATCTAAGAATTTTCAAATGTTTCATAAATGGACACATATTATCAGACAAATAGTCCTTTGAATCACCTAGCCTTTTGCTCATGGTGCCCATGTCATCTGCTAACCCATTCACAAGGGTCAATATGTTCTTTTCCATTTACTGTTGTGTAATATGCTGGTGTCAATTACAGCAAGAAATAACATGGGAAATTGCCATCAGGGAACCACAGACATACTGCTTTTATATTGACAAAAAGAAAACTGTGGTGTTTTCTGTTGTTGTTGTTTTGGGGTTTGGTTTTGTTTGGCTTGCTTGTTTTTTTCCCCTACATTTTATCTTACATTCTGACTGGTTTGTTTTTGTCCTGGAAACAGGGATATGGCATTTTACTCTATGCCATCTGTACACCTAATAATTTCACTGAGAGACACTAATGAGTCTGGGGATCTCTGATCCAGTAGGTCATCACTGTCTGTAAACTAACTGTTCATCCCTAAATATATTAGGGATTAACACAAAATGATCTAAGGTCATCAGGTGCCTTTCAAGATTCTTTGGATCAAGCACAGAAGTTTCAGAAATTCATGGGTCCATTTTGAAATGAAGAGGCTGGTTAGAAAAGGAATCAATCCCCTGACAGTCGCATTACTGTTTTAATGAGCAATCTGTAAGCAGAGCAGTGTTAAAAATGACCTTGCAGTGATTTTTCACAAGTTCAGAGCATTCAACAACTTTGGAGTACTCTTAGGAATAGATATTTCCATTTTGTGGTTTCTCATTTGGTCTTTCAGTTTCTTACTTGTCTTAAGTTTACTGATACTGTACTTCTGTGGAACAAGAGAATTATTTAAAATGGATTTAAATATAAAAGGGAATTTCTTCATCCTAAGTGCCACCATTTCCAGTACATATTATGTAAGGGGAAAATAGAATTGTGTTGAAAATTGTAGTTAAAAATATAATTTCATATCTAGTTGCAAGTGGGCCACAACTAGGTACTAATTGGTCCGTTTAGATGCTTCTCTAGTTTATTTTTCACTTCAGCTCTTATTCTGAGTATTTTTTTCCTAAACCAAACAATCTAAAAATCTTGTGATAAAGCTTTTGCTAATTTACATAGCAGAAGTTGCTATAGCAACCTAGCAGAGCATTTCCAGAGACAACATACTAGAGGTAACCTTCATCTTTATGCGAGAAATATGCTTTAAGGGTTTGTGATAGTCCTGTATAATTCTGTTTTTTTAACTCAAGTCATGCAGTGAAGTCAAAATATTTCAACTTTGATATCACAGTCCTGTCCTCAGTGAGGACTGTTGCCATAAACACATATTATGACCTCATTGCATATCAAAGCATGTAGAACTGGAGAACCACGGAGTTCAAAGATGTATGATGTGCTGCCCTGTTGGATGTATACAGGTGAGGCTTTTGAATATTTTCAAAATGGTTTCCCAAGCATAGTTTTTGGCCCCTGTGTTCAGGGAGAATTCACCATCTCTTCCTGGCTTTGGACTCCTCACACTAGGCAACATAGAACTTGCACAGACAAAAGGGTTTGAACAAAATGTGGTCAAAATTCAGGTATTATATGACATCAACCAGCAGATCTGTCATCCACTTCTGATAAGAAAATGGATCCCTAATGGATCCAGTAAGAAGTCTAAAAAAAGGCTGATCATAATTTGCTTCAGTGCTGTATTTTTGGAACTACAATAGCAATGATATATTTCCATAAATGCAGGGCTGTGTGAAAGGTATAATGCTATTAGTAATTCAGAAAAGGAAGGGTTTGCACCTTTCTGTTGCTGTGAAACTCTTCCTGTGACCTTCAGAGTTGAGTTGTGTGTTCCACTACCTCACCACATCCCAGGGAGCCTTTTGAGTCACCAACAGTGGAGAGTGGCCTTGCCTCTACTATCCTGTGTGGGCTAGCCCATCTATTTCAAATGAGGACACACTCTGTCACTCTTTGACTGTAGTGGAGGAGCTACTGAGCAGCTGTGGTATGTCTTAAGGTGTCCTGGTTTATAGATCTGCCAGGTGCTACCTGGTTATTATTTGGTTACTCAAATAATACTTGGGCTTAAGTGTCATGGACAATACAGTATTAACAACAGCTTATAGTGGATCTGGGTACCTGGGTTTTTTCAAGAACCAACAAGATTACAGCTTTTACCCTACTTGATTATCTCTAGTCACTTGCTCTCTCCTGCCATTATGTTCAGTAGGTCTTGGCTTCCTTTCCCAACAGAGAGGTCACTGCTAGACCAGGAACGCAGGGCATGAAGCTGTGTTTTTTCATGCTGTGTTGCTGCTTGCAGTTATCAGCTCTGGCCAAGGTCCCGGGACATCCCCCTGCATATGTCTCACTGCATCATCCTATCTTTAGGATCTTCTCCAGTTTCCACGAGCTTTCCTCCAGCCAGAATCTTTGCCACCTTTGGGCATCTTTCTTCTTTCTGAAACCATGTATTCTTATCAGGAGTCCTTTCATCGCCAAACCCCTGTTTTTTCCAGTCTAAGAAGCTTATGTGCAGAAGCTCAATGCCTGATCAGCCTCCTAACTGGTGCTTCTGTCTCATCTCTATTAATAGGAGGACTCAGGATATGCTACTTTTCTGTAGTCCATGCATGATCAAAATTTGCAATGAGACAATACCTACGGTATCTAGCAGGTAGCAGGTTTCTGCTTGGGAGTACAAAAGTTCATCTTCAAACACTGAATTGTGGACAGATGTACACTCTATCTGCTGCCTGTTAGCATTCACAATTTAGGATTTTTTTTGCCTATGACAACTCTGTAAAATCTAAATACTATAGTTCATTTGCAGCATCTAAAGCAGTTGACAATTATGCTGACCTCCTCGCTTCTGAGAAAGAGGTATGGCTTTGTGCTTGATGCATATTTCAAGATGCATCTAAAGCATGAAGAGAGATTTTTCACCGAGGAGTTAATCTGTATAAGAGAGCTTCCATCAGAGCTCTGCAATCACACCATCAGACAGATTTAGAGTTTGCATCACCTTTTCTCCTCAAAAGCCATTTATTCCCTCCTGAGCTGAAAGGCTGTTAAAGCTCACTTTGCTTTAGATCAAGAGTCTTATCCCAACTTAACTGGTGAGTGAACAATTCTTTTCATTAAAAGGCAGAATTCGCTTTGCCATGTGCCTTGGTTGACGTTTGTCTAGAATCATTGTGCAATATGCCTTCCAGTAAATCCTGCATTTTATTTCTAGCTGAATGTTAAAAGCACACCTGAAATAAACACCTGAACATGCCAATTGTATGTAGCTCATTATTTCCTTACTGAGATAGACTCTTGGTGGTAGGAATGAGTTTAGGGTGACTGATCTCTGGCATTTCCTTCCTGAGTTTATGGTAACAATTACAGAAGCCCATGAAATAAGAAAATAATCTAATTCTAAAAATAGGCAGATTGTTATCAATCAGACTGAGACCCTAAGATAAATCCAGTTTAAAATATGTGAATCTAAACAAGGGCAATGTAAAAATCTACATAAGAAGGAGTGCTTGGTTAAATTTCGTAGCTCTACACAAAAGTTAGCATCAGTGGGACAATATTTCCAAAGGAGATAACCTGCTGACAGGTCTGTTTGTCTCCTCGCCCTGTGCTCTGTCACACAGCTGCTGCATCTCACTGCAGAGATGACACACAGCAGCAGTGTAGTGGCTGGAGCCAATCAGAATAACCCACAAGATTTCTAGCCCAAATCCCTGCTTTCAAGGAGACTTACTGTTGTAAAGCTATTAGCTTTTCAGCTGGTATTTTCTAGGTTTGAATGCTGCTTCAGAAGTGTTATGCAATTTTCATTGCATCGCTGTGGGACAGTGAGACCAACACTGGATTGCTGCATAAAGTACTGGCCAAGCACAAGCAAAGGATTTTGATAAATCCACACCATTCTGATTACTCTTTACTGCTTCGTATATCACCATAGGTTTGCTATATGCCCCAGGCCATACCACATCCCTCAGCTCTGTAGTGAATTCACTGACTTGTTCTTGACTAAAGCATGACTCGTTTCTGTGTGTATCTTTTGAAACCATCCCATCTCTGGCAGGTGAGTTGCACTAGATGATCTTTCGAGGTCCCTTCCAACCCCTAATATTCTGTGATTCTTTGATCTTACTCAGAAGATATCAGACCAAAAATATACCATTTTCTATGGCAGTTGTTTCAGCTGATGGTCAGACTTACTGTTAAAGAGGTGGGCCCAGATTTATGTGACTCATTTTAGGCAACTTTAAAGCTGGGAGCTCAGTAATTAACAGAGAAAGACAGAGACTCTCATTGGGTAACTCAACTTCTTGAATAACTGCATCACCCTCTGGAGATACCTGCCTCCTGGCACTGCCTGAGTTGACTCGGAGACATTTTGGCAATTCAGACAAAATGCCTAAAGCTACAAAGGATGCATCTGGGCCTTAAATTGGCCCTTTTGTCTGAACAGCATCCCCAAATTCCATGTTCTGATAGTTTTGAATTTAGATGCTAACACCTCTCTGGATTCACTCATTCCAGGATGTACTTGCCGATTTTGTAGCTATTCCTTACTCCTAAGTATGTGAATTTGCATTTAAAAACCATATTATTTGAAGCAGCCCAGATTACCAAGTGATTGGGCTCATTGTACTTTCCAGAGAATAGCCTTTGTTTGAGTTATGTAGCCGCAATCTTCCAATTACCTTTTTTTTTTCCTTTGTAGGGTATTTCAGCCGATTCTTGAATTCAACAGAAGCATATCGAAAATTATTGCATTTAATTAAAACCTGAAGATCAGGGCTATATAATTCAATCAAAGGTTGTAGCTAATTTAACAGCTGTAAATTTTTAGTGGTTGTTATTTATATAAAGCACTTACAACTTTTATTGCACCTTTAGTGTGGAATTTAATTAATTATTTTGGCCTTTCCATGGCATGTGTTCTGATTCTTTCTGATTCTTTCATATTGCATCTGAAAACAGACAAAGGATTTGTGGTTATCCAAATAGAGCCATTCAAAAGTTTACAAAAGGGCTCCTTTGCTTTCAGACATGAAGAGAGAGGATTACTGTGTATTGAAATAAGCACATGCCATGTTATGGTCTGAGTCTGTAATATTGACAAGATCTGAACACTTGATGTCCTCCATAAAAATTTAACCTCGTGTGTCAGTGCTTTGTATGTCTCTCCCATGCCTACTCCAGACATGAGTGCCTTCTACTGCTGAAGAGATGTTGCACAGAAAATCCTGTAGGTTTTCTCCTACCAAAGTAGGAGAATTTTCACATTTTTATAGCTCTTTTCAGGATATAACAAACATGAAGATTAACAAACAAGAAGACAGCATGTTCCACAGAAGCAGGAAGAAATAGATCTAAAAAGGGAGAGCCACAGCTTGCAATGCACGTTTTTCAAAATACTGGCACAGGGAGAGCAAAACTTTACCCAGTCTATCACTTCCAATGTTTTAATGCTGAATTAGATATGGTTGTGAAGATAAATACAACAATGCAAAAAAATGCATATGAAAAAAAGATTTATTCCTGATTAATTTTTTTGCTTGCTTGTTTGTTTGTTTGTTTGTTTGTTTTGTGCATGGAATGAAGAGAAGAAAGACATTACCATTCCTCATTACAAAAAATATATATTAATTTCTTTCAACATAGACTGAATTTTCACTTTTGTCGGCATGTGATTTTTACTTATTTGCCTGAAGCTACAGTTTTTAATCATTGTTATATAGACTTTTTAATAAGACACTGCATAAGGTATTAACAGTGTAAATTCTTTTCATCTAAGCAATTTGGGTTTACTTATATTACTGTTAATTTTCAATTGCATTATATTAAATCTGTAACACTAAGCCTGACACATAAAACTTTGTCAATGAATATTTAAATGTGATGTTCTCCACACACATCATTTGGAAGAAACCAACATGCTGCCTGTTGTTTTTAAACTGACTTTCCTGTGTTAACTTTCTGTGAGTAGGAAACTAACAATTTCTTCTAATACGTCTGGAGTAAGTGTACTTCAAAGCATGAGTAGGATTCAGAAATCAGGACTTGTTCTAGGCAGAGAGGTATTTGACCATTGCCTAACAAAATATATCACAACTCTTCCTTTCTCACGTGGAAATTAAACCAAGACTGTTTCCTTTAATTTTTTTTTAATTAGTTTTTTTCTGTCACTGAGAACGAGTGAGGGCACAACTTCTAGAACAGGCAGTGGCAACACACTTGCATCTCTTCTTCACAGTCAGGCAGCAGTGTCCAGCTCAGACTTGAATCTTTATAAAACTTCTGGATCTTACAGTCTTTGAGATGGACGTTTCTTTAACTTGGTACATTACTGTGCAAAAAAATCTAATGCTGTCAAACATTTCTTAAAATCACCTGCCCCATCTACAGTTAGTAGTTACAGTTTCAGTTTCCTGAGGTAAGTATTTTGGAGACTTTAGGGTATCTCAGATAACACTAGAGTGCTGACATCCAGGCAAGCTTGTAACATGTGATCTGCCTCATCTGATTTTCCGATAATTTTGGTAATATTGTAAGTATGGGATGATTACGATGTTGCAAGAGAGAAAGGACAGTTAGCTTTTTGAGATTGAAAGGAACAAAAAAAATAACCCAAAATTGTGTTTTTGCTGGAGGCTGATTATTTTTGCTGTATTTATCTTTAAACTAAGCCGTGGAATTTTGATCGTATGAAAACTTATGAAACAGAATTTTGTGGGAGAAACCCACAACAATTAAAATCAAATAAAAAGACCATT